>JACEIK010003737.1:119818-146155 GCA_018107945.1 Datura stramonium | reverse complement strand
TTCTACCCTTGGCAAGGTACGGACACCCTCCCGACTAGGGTTACAAGTCGGGCTTCATGTGTGCTCATATGGGGTATGTCAGTTAAGAGAATCTCCCACTATTCGTCATGATTTATGCATGTTTATGATTATGTATTTTGGCTCAATTCATGTTAAATAAAACTTCATGAGTACGATTGTATTTCAAATGTTTGAAAACCTTGAGCCTTATGTTACGATATTTATGATATGAGCATGATATCCTACTCTTATGATCATTTGTGAGTTTTATATATATTTTAAATGTCTATTTTACTTACCTTGCATACTCGGTACATTCCACGTACTGAATGCATACTTTCTATATTGTATCATTTCATGATACAAGACTCAGCTCTCAAGCTCATCCTCATCCTTAGTCCATCCCAGAGTTCGGTTTCAGCTTTGTTGGTGAGTCCTCATGTTTCGAGGGCCGTTTGATTAAGCATGTATGATGTTCTATACTTCAGTATTTTTTCGGGTTAGTTGGGGTTGTTGTCCCATCAACCCATATTACATGTAGAGGCTTTCAGAAAGTATGTAGTACTCAGCTTATGTATATGTCTAGTACTTCCGAATGTTATGGCATGCTATGTTACGTTTACGTTTCCGCTATGTCTTATGTGCACTCTTCCACTTAAAGTGAATAAAGTTAGATGTATGCTTATGCCATGGGTCGACTTGGGGCCTCTCGGGGTTCCTTGTCCCGTGTTACAATACGGGTCTACGTTCGAGTCGTGACAACTATGAAGGTTGGAAAATCAAGAGCAAAAAGATGCCCGCATAGCTGAAGAAGCTAGGAAAGTTTCACTTCAGGATGCAGAGAATGCTCGAGATGAGGTCATAAATGCTGGTCAACATGGGAGGGGAAACAGAGGCCAAAGATATGCCCCTCAGTTCTTCAATGTAGTCAGGTCAACCAGACCAATTATACCACCACCACTAGTTGCTGGGGGAAAATTTGACATTACAAGCACCATGATTCAATTGTTAAACATGAAAGGGGCGTTCATGATCATGCAACTGGTGATGCCAACCTACACTTGATGAACTTCGTGGGAATATTCAAGGTGTACAGGTTTCCCGGAGTCAGCCATCAGACTCAGACTTTTCCCCTTTTCTCTGTCTGTGGAGACCATTTTATGGTTATCGGAGTTGTCCAACAACTCCATAACCAATTGGACGGAGCTCAAGCATGCTTTCTTAGAGAGATTTTTCCCACCCTCCAGGATGCTGCAACTTAAGGACGAAATTTATAACTTCCGACAACTTAAAACTGAGGCACTTCATGAAACATGGCTGAGGTTCAAGAAGAAGTTGACAAAATGCCCAAACCATAAGATTCCAGATGACAATTTGTTGGAGATCTTTTACAGGTTCTTAAACAATAGTACCAAAGTTGTAACAAATACAGTGGCGGGAGGAGCACTGATGAGTCACACCTGGGAGCAAGCCGCTACCATTCTTGACAAGGTGACAAAAACAAATAGGGCATGGCACACCCGGGAGGTAGACACAGTGGCTGGTACATATGTTGTTGGTTTGACTGCAGACCAACGTAGGAAAGAAGAAGAGTATGACCAGGAGTTGGCTCATATGCGCACATCATTGGATTTGCTTACTAAACACATCATGGGAGCTGGAGACAAGAAGGTGAATGCAGTTAGGAAATAAGGATAGGAGCCAAGGCTAGACTACTCAAATTTCAAGGGGAGGCAAACTTCTTGGAAAACCAGGTGGCGGGTTTCTGAGCCAATGCCCAAGGGTCTGGATAGGACACTTGGTGCCAAGGTTTTAGAAATCAAGGTCGGAACCAATATAGAGACAACTATAATCGGAATGGATACAAAGATAGAAGCCGAGTTCATGAGCATGAAGGAGACTGTAGAAGGAACGATGGATACCACAACGACCGAGATGGAGTGTATGATCCTCCTAATGCACGTGAGGGGGAGGCCGGACAGTTAAAGTTAGAAAGCATGATGGCTGATATGTTGAAAAAGGTGAGGTCCACAGATGATCAGTTGAAGGAAATCCATAGTGATATATCAAGCATGGGCCAGAGAGTGGAGTCACATTCGACGGCTATCAAGCAGATTGAACAACAGCTAGGGAAACTATCAACATCTATGAACCCTAGGCCAAAGGGTACACTACCTAGCAACACAATGCAAAATTCAAAGAATGGTGGTCACTGTATGGTTGTGATGACTAGGAGTGGAAAGACTACTTTTGACCCCCCCCTCTACCGGTTATAGATGAAAGGAAGAAAGAGAGTGTGATTGAAGATGAGGATGATGTCACTGAGAAGGAATATAATGAGGATGCTAAGTTGCCTGAGGCCCTAATTGGTGAAAAAGGGCTTGAAGTTGAACAAGGAGAAACACAATTTTACAAGGCTATTCCGTGCCCACCACCACCGTTCCCCTAAAGAATTAAGAAGAAGGCGAAGAATGGTAAGTTTAAGAAATTCTTGTCAATGCTCAAATAGTTATCTGTGAACATACCATTGGTTGAGGCATTGGAACAAATGTCGGGATATGCTAAGTTTATGAAGGACCTTATGACGAAGAAGAGGTCTGTGATCTATGAGACCGTTGATAATGTACACCATTGTAGTGCCATAACTTCATGGATCCTGGCCCAAAAAAATGAAGATCCGGGTGCTTTTACCATTCCATGCACAATTGGCAATGTTGAGTTTGCAAGGGAACTCTATGATCTGGGATAAAGCATAAATATGATGCCACTGGTTGTGTTTAAGCAGTTGGGCTTGGAAGCCCCCACACTGACTACCATGCGGCTGCTGATGGCCGATAAAACTGTGAAGAAGTCTGTGGGGATCCTGTTCGATGTTCTTCTCAAAGTTGATAAATTTATATTCCCAGTGAACTTCGTGATCCTTGATTGTGAGGTTGATTATAAGGTCCCCATCATTTTAGGGCAACCTTTCCTTGCTACTGGGAGGGCCTTAATAGATGTGGAGGCTAGCCAGTTAAAGTTCAGACTAAATAAAGAAGAGGTCACCTTCAATGTCTGCCGGTCAATGAAGCAACAGAAGGAGTATAGAGTGGTCTCAGCGATAGGAGATGAATCTAAGTTCCTCGATGAAGTCTGAGTCAAGAGACTTACATCGTGCCACGACGTTAAATCAGGCGCTTCTTGGGAGGCAACCCAAGTGGTGGCTTGGTGAATTCTAAGTAACCAAGCCACCTGTGTTGTGTCGCGACATTAAATCAAGCGCTTCTTAGGAAGCAACCCAAGTGACTTAACTAATGTATGTTTCGTGTGCAGGGAAAACAAAAACAGGTGGTAGAAAAGTTGATGAAGAGGTGGATGCTACGGTTCTCAGTACGACCCTTGAGAGGGTTGTACGACTCGTAGCATGAGTCATGGTGAGAATTGTAGATGTACTTCAGTGCATGAGTTCAGGGTACGGTTAGTCCTATGACTCATAACTTAATTGTACAGATCGTAGTACTTACTGTGCCTATGAACTATGTAAGGCATGGACCACAATGAATAACAAAGACCTATGAGTCATTGTACAAATTGTACCCCAGTTGTACGAGTCGTGGGATGCACTCGTAGGTCCACAGGTAATTTCTCAATCTCTCTATTACGGGTCCAATGGATGAGTCGTAGGGCCTTTCTATGACTCGTGGTACGAGTCGTGACGGGTCAAAAATGCAAAAAAATACCTGAATCGGCCTAGATTGTTCAAATATGCCCATTAACATATTTAATCTCAAAACAAAGCGTACTCCTCCCCCACGCGCTCAAAATTGAAGTCACAACCAAAACTCACGACTCCCTCACACCCGTAACTCAAAATCAAAGATCAATCAAGCAATTTCTTACTCAATCAATTTATTCCAACCCTAATTTCTGTCTTCCAGTCGAAGTAAGCAGTTATCAAGTAAGTATATTGCTTTGAATTCGATGAAACTTGTATGCTTGATGTAACTATTAAAAAACCCCTGCAAGTCCTCATTGTCGCTTGAAAATTTTGAAAAGTACAATGACCAGGGGTGTGATTAAGCCATGTGTGACTGGGAATGAACTCAAATTTGATGAAATTGTGCATTGAACCACTAACAAACTGAGGTACGGGTAGTGATTAAGAAAGAGAGGGATTAGTAGTTGTAAAATGGGTTAAAATGCATGCCTAGACCTGGGGAATTCTGAGTACCCAAAATGTAAAATATAAATCCATGTAAACTGAACAAAAATCGAGGTAGGGACAGGCTTCACGAGCCTTCTTACGACTCATGTTTACATACTACGACTCGTAGGATGGCTCATTGGGACTGCCCTAAACCAAATTTGAAAATACACAAGGTAAAAATCCTTGTACGACTCGTGGTTTACTACTACGATTCATACCTGGTAGTCATACCAAAAATCTAGAAAGGGTAAAGTCCACAAGTGACAGTACAATCCTTCCTACGACTCATGGAATCGACCTACAGGTCGTACCATGAGTCGTGGAAAAATATAGAAAAATTGGTGAACATGGATCATACGACTCATGGTATGGACCGTACCTTCATGGTACGAGTCATACTTCAGAGGTGTAGCACTGACCTGAGACATTACGAGTCTCAGTACGAATCGTACCTTCAAGGTACGATCCGTACTGTTTACCCGTGATAAACTTCAAAGGACTTAGTTCTTTCTTTCTTTTTCTCAGTTATGTAATTCTAACCCTCTTTCTCTATAGGTACAATGACACTGAAGAGAAAAGCATCAACGGTAACTACACGGAGGGCACTACTTGATGAAACCTCTGAATCTGATCAAGTAGGCAGCTCCCCTAGTGGTTCAGTGGAGGATTATAGGATCGATACGTTAGACACGGATGGGACTTGAACCAATAGGGTGAAGGACATAGTCCAAGCCGTGGCGGCTACTGCCATATCTACTGGAGCTCCCTAGTCTGAGGAGGGAGCTGAGGAAGGATCTCAGGAGTCGGGAAGTGGTTCTAATGCAGAAGAGGGGTCCAAGGAGACCCAATCCGGAGAGGCAAGTAGCGGTGCTGGTTCAGAGGAGGAGGCATCAAATGCTGAACAAGAGCAGAATCTGCCTAGGGAGAACCGCACTATCCGATGGAGAGTTCTAGGAGCTCAGGAAATATATGAGCAGGGCACTACTCTCACCGCCAAAAACTAACCTATGCGGAGCATTCAAGAAGAGCCACGAATCCTCAAAAATTCATTGAACGAGTTGGAGGAGATGAAGTGGATATTCAATTTTATGGCTTCGAGTGGATGGCTAGGGATCCATACCAGTACACTCTAGAAATTTTCCGTGAGTACTATGCCAACTATTTGGCGACCATGGAGCAGAAGGCCAAAGAGGGGTAGAAGCTGAAAGATCAATCCAAACTGGAGAGCGTCGAGGTTAGATGCTGAGAGGTCGACATATCTTAGCATACCATTGCTTGGATACTATATGGACCCCAATTGATACCTCCACATGTTATGCCAGAATATGACTATCGGGTGGAGGCATTGAAACAAATCAATCAGCTGGGTTTTGAGTAGAGGAGGAGGCAGATACAGTGGTTGTCCGGCATTATTGCTAAGGAAAAAGAGGAAGCAGAGTGGGTCACTAGAGGAAAGAAGGTTATGAAGAATTATCTCAACTTTATAGCAAAAGCCTGCTAGACGTTAGTGCGCCACCGGTTGGCACCGACGCTCAAATGACAATCCTTAGTGAAAATAGAGCAGCTCTGGTGGTATGTATCATGTCCAACTACCCCATTAACATTCTAAGGGTCATCGCAAAGGAGATGCAAGATCGATCCATGGGATTTAGCACTACTATCCTATTCCCGAGCCTTATCTTCAGATTATGCACAGAAGCAAGTGTCACGGTGCGCGGGGGTAAGGAGCGCTTGATTGCAGGACAGTGGATAGCTGATATTGGCCTAATTCGGGATGAAATGAACCTGGTGAGTCGGGCCCAACTTTACACCATCATTTTGCTAACTTGACCTATTGGGGGCGCACAACTGAATTCCCCACCTCATAGGAGTAGGGCGAGACACTGGCTATAGATGCCGATTATTGAGATGTATCTCCCAGCACTTCTGCTGCACCATATACCAGCCTCCGAGTCACACCCCAGCTGGATACATCCTAGTGCCCCAGGATTTTCTCCAGAAGTTGGCTAAAATACTGACCATGGTTGAAAGAAAGATACAATCAATGATGAAAAATGTCAAGCCCTGGATGAAAGCCGAGATCGAGACAGCTGCACAGGCCTTACATGCCCGACTTGACGGGTTTGATAGTTGATTCAATATGTGCATGGCTGAGTAGACAAATACAGGAAGCCTCCATGAGGAGTTTGGGGCTCTTTGGAGCCAAGTGGTCGAGCTATCATCACGACAACCGACAATCTTAGCAGCCCCCACTCTTCTAGACCTTGATGAGGACATAGATGAGGAGCTTGATATGGTAGCCTATTGGGAGCCCACAACGGCAGGGAAAGAGAAAGGGAAGAAGAGGGTCTCCGAGGATGTTCGAGATGAGACCCCGAGAAATAGAAAGAAGAGAGAAAAAAGATAATGCAAACAGGCAAGGGTAGAGAGCCTGCAGACTCATAACGCACACTTATTAGAGCTGCAGGAATGAGCTAGAGGAGCAAGTAGCTCCACCACGGCCCATACTGAGCTTGCCAGTGGCAGGGGTTCCTTCGGGCGAGCCACATTCATCCCCTACCATTCCAAAGGCAGTAGAGATGGATGAGACTACTGAAGGGGTAGCCACTCCCCTTGTAGACCCACCAGTGAGTGCGCCGGCCACCGCTAGCACCACGATTGCAGTGGAGGCACCTCCTCCACAAGATGACAAGAGCGCTTAGAGCGTCGCAGGTATGTTCCCTTCCCTCTATGCTTACATTCTATGCTTCAGAGAAGAAGCATGCTTTTTCAAAAAGGGGAGGGGTGTACTTGTATTTTTTGGGGATTTTGATTCGTTCGAGGTTTTTTCTTGACGTGTTTCTTTTTTGTTGGGCATGCTATCTAGTAGAACCATCCTTTTTAGGATTTTATTTTTGTGTTATTTTTGTTTAATTATAAAGTAGCTTAGGAGTACTCAACCAATAAATTGCACTAGTTTTGAATTTGTAAAAAATTGCCCCTGTTTAAAAAAGAATTAATGATTAGCTATGTACTTGTGATTTCAAGCATGATTTCTATGGATCTTTTTATGTCATTTAGTATATTAGCATGAGTAGTTTTTGTTAAGCCATGAACAAACCAAATAGGTAGAGTGAATATAAATCATGTGCTATGAGTGAGTGAGGTCTGATACCTAGTTCAATACTATGTAGAGGATCTAGAACTTGGCCGGTTGGTCTTTGCAGAGGTTTTAGGATGGTTGGTTATAAAAGGATCATAGGCCCTTTTTTTTAAGCCCATTTTTATCTTAAATAACCCAACCGAAATCATATGATTCCATTGATCCAGATTTTTGAGCCTTAAATAGACCATTTTTCTTTGATCAACCAGTTAACCGTACCCATTTATATAATGAACCTATTTTGGCCCTGGTCCCTTCTTGGATATTATAAACCTTAACATAGGCAAAAGGCCTAAGTTGAGGATGGTTAGAGTAGGGGTGCATAACAATTGGGAAGGTGAAAAAGGGAGAGAAAAGAGAAAAAGATGAAAAATGAGGTGTGGTGTGACAAAAGAAAAGAAAAAGAAAAGAAAAAATTGAAAAAAAAATACAAAAAGATAATAATGCATGAAAACACACCACACTCATACAAGTGCATAAATAGGGTGAAAAGGGAGGAAAAATAAAGAAGAAAAAGCAAAAAGAGTGAAAAAGTGAAGATGGAGCCACATGTATGAGTGCCAAGGAGGGGTTTTAGTCACTCAAAAATTTCCATATCTACCTTTACCCAACCCGAAATCCTACATTACAAGCCAAAGCAAGTCCTATAGTGATCCTAACCTAACCATCTGACAGACCGAAGTAGAGAAAATTAGGGCAAGCCTAAGGTATCCGATATGTAGTATTTGGAACTTCTTTGTGAGAGTGAGAGTTTTTCTTGTTCAATCCCATGTCATATATTTTGCTATATCTGTGAGTGGGAGACATTGTTTGTTAAGAGGGTACATAGTTTGTTTTTAAACTTTACCAGTGATCTGTGCGAAAAGCATTGGTGATGAATTGACTACCTGTTAATAGCTAGATGACATGTCCTGATCCCTGTTTCTCATGTTTTGTAGTTGTTGCAGATAGTGCATGTGCTAATTTGGTTCACAGGAAAAGGGTCAAAAGTTTTTGGAGTCATAATGAAAAGTTATCTTGATATTGGCTGTAGTGTCCTAGGTTTATTTTTCTAGTTAAGCGTTGTGTTTAGTTTTTCTTTTTCTTTGCCTGAGGACATGCAAAAGTCTTAAATTGAGGGTATTGATGTATTGTGAGTTTACAAAAACTCTTAAAATTGAGAAAATAACATGGAATTAGGTATATTTATATGGATATAAGGCATTTTTACTTTGATTTCAGGGAAAATAAGTGTTGGAGCAAAGATGTGCAAAAGAAGCCTCAAAATGCAGAAAATTAGCCAAAGTACCAGTCTCAGTACGGGCCGTACCTTGATTATATGAGCCGTACTGAGAACCATGATGAAAGTCAGAAGGCTAAATTGGGAAGAAGGCAACTTATGACTCTTAGTACGATCCGTACCACAATGGTACGAGCCGTAACTAGAGTCGTGGAAATACTCAGAAGAAATTGCACAAAGGCAGACTCCTGGTGTAGATGGACTTACGAAATGCGGCATCAATGTACGAATCGTACCAGGAGCCATGGTGAAATTCAGAGGATTTTCAGTACTTGGTAGAACTTCAAACACTATAGATAGTATGAGTCGTGGAAAGAAGGTACGAATAGTACCACAACACTCGTGATGAATTCCAGAATATGTCAAAGTTCTCAGAGCCAAACCATGGAAGCAATGTACGACTCGAAGGATGAAGGTATCAGTCGTACCAAGACACCAACACTTAGCTAGATCTATAGTATCCAAGAACTTACAGACAGCAGGTACGACCCGTACAATCCTGCTACGGGTCGTAGGATAAATCGTGGCATAGTCAGCACCAGATATGGAAAATTCCCTATTAGCTTAGGAAAAGGTTCTAATGTTTGTATAAATATCCTTTATATTTTATTTTAGTTAGAGGAGGACAGAACTGAGTTATTAGACGCGTGAATAGTTACTTTTGTGAATTTTTATCAAGTTTTGAGGAGCAATTCTTGGGATAAAATTCTTGATTTCTTACGTTGTTCTTGAGGTTGTTCTTGAATAATCAAATCTGATTTTTTTCCAATCGTTGCTGTAAGTATTTAATTATGTATTTTTCTATGAATGAAAATCATAATCTTACAACCATGATAGGCTAAAACCTCCACAACTAGGGGTTGTGGGAACCATGGCGGATTAACAAACTAGGGTTGTACAAAAGTGATTCAAAACCAATGCGAAAAGCTTGTATTGTATTCTCTTCACATTTAAATATTTCTTAATGGTGTACAATGTTAGGACTTGCCCGAATTATTTACTTTCTTGAGCCTAGAGAGGTAGAGACTAGGAAAAGAGAATTACAACAAACCCTTTATCTTTATGATCATTGTATTAACTTGAGCTGTGGTTGCAGGAGTGTTAAATTTGGAACATATTGATAAGTGTTAGCTTGAAATTACTCATGAGACTTGACCTGGTGATTAAGTATAGTCATTCAATAGGGATGAACCAGTCGTTTGGATGAACCCTAGTTATCAGTTTTGCAAGTAACTATTGGGATTGATCATGTGTGTATACCCGAAGTAGTTATGAATCCATGGGGAACACTTACCCTAGTTGTTTTCAAATCTTGATTTAACAATTTTAATCTTTGCTTTAGAATTATTTTATTGAAATCCCCAAATTGGAGATAACTCACCAACAAGTTCACTTATCGACATTAGTCTATATCTTCCATATTCTCTGTGGGTTCGACCCCAACTTCTTAGTTGGATTTTTTATTGACAACGTCCTCTTCATACTTTGTCAGTGTGAGTTTTAGTGTTGGCTTAACAACGCTTTCTCTTTTAAGCCTCAAATAAGTCTAAATCAATCACTTTTATCCCTGCAAACACATAATCATGTGCATTAGCTCTTTTTCACAAATATCATATAAAATCAAAGAAAACACATATTATTTTTTTCTCAAGACAGCTAAGTATGGTCAAAATATGGCAAATAAGGTGTAAATACACCCAACATCACCACCATACTCTTAAAATATTATTTTCCCTCAAACAATCTACTACTTCCCACTCAAGTTCAACCATAAAATTCACTTTACGAACGAGTTTACTTAAGCTTAGGTTTATTTAGACAATTCAATCAAGCTCCAAAAATTCACTCAATATGCATATAATATCAACATTCAAAGGTCACAATCGAAATTAGTTAGCTTCAAGAACTTACACGATAATATATGTTTTGGACAATATGAATCATATTCAATTTAGCAATAAAAGATACACCAAAATCATACCATTATGTGCTTTCACTATTTGGAGAGATGCGCTTTCACTCACATGACATATAATAATTTTGACTTGGGCATATATAGAATTGTATCACTCACTCTCCCAAAGAAATCAACATTCCTTAAGTGTAAATACTCCACTAATATAGAACATCGAATCTAAGATCAATTAGGACTTAAGATGGTTGTAATATAGGCTAAGGAATGGGTAAATATTATTTGGCCAAGATAGTGACTAATCTCCCTAACCACTTTGATACTTCACAACTCTTTGACTTGTTTTAGCACATTCTTTAATCTCCTTATTTTCCTTCTTATACTTCCCTTTTGTTTTTACGTTTTAACTTAGGTGACTAGTAGGGAATTTTCAACATTAAGCTCATTTCATAATTTTTTTCTTTTTTTTCTTGATTCATTCTTTTAATTTTTTAAACTTCTTCTCTTTTTCTTTCCCCACTAACATCACCCTCCTTGTTTTGCATTTTTCACCCTTTTCTTTTCTTCTTTTTTACACTTTAGCTTTTCCTCTTTTTCTTCTCCACTTATGCTCCTTTTATGCAAAATCTTCACTTAAAGTGATCTAGAAGTTATTTGGATCAAATTAAGGTTAATAGAACAAAACGATTAAGCTTTTCATATGATTATCAAAAGACTAGGCTAAGGCTCAAATAGCTAACTAGGATAATCAAAATCGAGGTAGGTAAAATTGGATACAAATAGTCTATAAAAGAAATGCCTATATCACTTTCTAGATTCAACATTCTTATTTCATCTAGCACGTACATTGGGAAAGTTCTAGACATCAAATTGCAAGCAGGAAGTATCAAAATATCTCTCACACACAATGGCACAAATGGTTCAATAATGGTGATCAAGATTACATAAATACATATATCCATACTGAATGTCTCACATTATTATGCCCAATTTTTCAAGCATAGGAGTCAAGTTTCAAAAGTCTAAGTGTTTCTACCTTTTCATGCATTTTTGAGTGATATATACAAATTCTAAATGATATCCTAAGTGAAGCACCTAGCATTCATAAGGTTTAAGTTTTTTCTCTCCTACCAATGACTAATTTTTCCTTAAGACGGTCGTCATCCATCTATCATTAGGAACAATCATGACTATGACTCAAAAAAAAATCTAGACCCTCTAATCGGTTCTAAGGGACTATCCACTGAGAAAATATCAAAAATAAAAACCTGAGGAACCCAAATAAAAACAAAATAAAAAAACATACAAAAACTACTACAAGCTAGCAGGTATCAAGTCATATATCTCAAAAAATCTAGGACCACCATAAATAAATTTAGCAATTAAGGCATATATGGTACATGAAAGTTTGCTTCTCACCCACACTTAATCAATAGCGTTGTCTTTAGTGCTAAAACAATAAAGCACAAGTAAAAAAGCGTGAAAGAAGAACTCCTTAGGCGTAGTCCTCGTTGTCTGTGGGGGCATAAGCAGTTTCCCCCATCTCTAATTCCTCTCCATAATCACCATCAGACTCCAAATCAGAGTCAACTCGAGTTTGCTCATCATCAGTAGCATCATCATCATCATCAAAGGGCTTCTCAATCTCTGGCCCAACTGTACAGAGAACTCTATAATTCTCACTCAATATACAGATGATGTTTAGCTGTTGCAACTGCTCCTTAGTCACTCTGGTCATCCTCAGCTGAAGTATGTGCATGCCATATAAGTGACTCAAAACATGTGCTTATTGCGCTCACTGATGGACAACATTGGACCGTATTATCCCCTCAGGCTGCTTTTATCTTTATCACATCTATCCCCTTTGGGTCGTACCTTAGTCTATAATTGACCACCTCCTCCTCAATTTGCTGCACTCTCAGAATTAGGATCAAAAGACCCCAAAAAACTAAATCACCCCTAATAACCACTCCAAATATTTATTGGCCACCCAGTCATCAAAGAAAACACTAGAAAAACTCTCTTTCTAGTCACATGTCACATGCTTTCTAGGAACCAAGCATCCAAAAATAATTTTTAACCACATTCTTGCCTCCCTGCTTATGTAGGCATATGGAAAAGTAATGTGATACCAAAACTGCTGATGTCGGGTCCATCTTGATATCGACCTAGGTCCACTAAGAGTATGTCTGATTTCTCTATAAGGAGGCCTCAAGAGAAGGTCTTTCATTGGTTGTGGATCAACATTAGGAGTACCAAGTAATCTATTCAAAGAACTGTACATAAAATTCACAATTTTCCCTCTTATTTTACTTGGTTAGTCCTCTCCTTAGGCGCCCAATTAGCTAAAAACTCCCTCACCAAATCTAAATTAACTCCCTAGGATCATTGAACAAAAACTTCAACCCAAGAGTATGTATTCTACCAATCTTGTGAGGGAATTTGGATGCTAAGCTATCTCTATCAATACACAATTCATGAGAATATTTAGACTCTTTATACTCTTTAAACAACTTTTTACCTTCTTGCTCCATGATCCAACAAAGTCCAAATCGCTGTGGTGGTGGTTGTGGCATGCTAGCATCCTCCATTGGTGCCTCTTGACCCATTATTGCTCTTTTTGTACCTTGGCTTAAAGAAGCCACTCCCTTTCCCTTATTAGATTTTAGAGCGATTTTTGCTGAAATTGAAGAAAAATAAAGTATTTTATGGATTGGGTGAAGAAATTCGAAAGATTTTGGGAAGAAGCTAAAGTTTTGGAGAAAATTTTGAGAGAGTATGGGGGTGTGTGGCGTGGATTTGATCTAAATGAGGAGAAATTTTTAGGTTTTTCCTTTAAAAGCTCCTTCTTGTTTGGGTAGACCCGCACTTTACTGGATTTTTTGCCTGGGTATCCTCCTTCGCGTCACAGACTCGCCTGCCTAGGTTTGCCGTTACATCACAGAATACATTGTGGAGTCTTTTCTTTGCATCACGAACCTTCATGCTGGGATTGGACTTCGTGTCGTGGACTGCGATGCCTAATGCATGACCTGCCTTTCATGCCGCATTTTCAATCCGTTATGCTCCAAAATTCTTTCAAGGTTTATGATTTAATTCCTGCACACTTTAACAGAAAAATCAACTCTAAAAAGTGAATAAGAAAAATTAAGTTACCTTGGGTCACCTCCCAAGCAGCGCCTGATGAGGAGTCTCCATGCTGTCGCGCCTCATTTTTTGCGAAAAGAGGTATTCGACATGTGACAATTCTATTAGGGTTAATTAAAAGAGAAGAGTCTCCACCTAACAAGTTATGGTGCGTTAGGAACCATACTAAACTAATTACATGGAGATCCGTTTAACTAACCTACATCACCAGTGTCGGGTAAGGGTTCAAGTTACCTCAAAAGGAAGCTATTAGATACCTTTCGAGGTCCAAAAATATGGATTCCTTCCGGATCTATTAATTATGTGAGAGAATGACTAAGTGATCAAGAATGGTCAATTATTTTATTAAAGACTAGTGTGGCTAAGTGATTATACAAAGTTAAATCGAAAAGGAAATATTCAAGAAAACAAATTTATTAAATTATTATGGCTATCAAGTGTAAAAATAAATAAGCTTATTGAAAAAGTGAAGTTAAACATAAATTAAATTATTTATCAACTACGTGATTGTCACAACTGAAATGGGTGTGATTGGCACCCATACTAATCCCCGGTGGGCGAACCATCCAAACCCAAGTAATTTCCCTAAAACTGTAATATTCAGAAAAGAAAAGATAACTATTTTATAGATAAATGAAACATTCCACCTAACTACATAAATGAACCATTCAAAACAAAGAAAACCAACTCTTATAGAACTTTCAATACCCAATTGTCATTGCACGTTACACGTCTAAGTATATGTCTAAGATCGATAAAAACTAGAAATAAGAGAAACTATAAATGTTCGAATGAGAGACATCTTCAACGGAGGAGTTGTAACACCCCAAAACTTTCTTAGACCAAACTCAGACCTCGTAAGAAAAGCCAGAGGAACCAGAAAAAATTTTCTCAGAACGACCCAGACAATGAGTCATGGTCAGCTATAACAACCCGTTGTCTGAGTCGTCGTCAGGCTTGTAGGAAGTCCCTTCAGAACCAACGAGCTAAGTAATTTGTCATGCAATAGACCAGTGACCCTTCCTGTTGAGCCGTTGGGAGAAGGTAAGAAAGTGCTTCTAGTGGCAACAAGGGAAATCAACGACTCGTTGTCCCGTACAACGAATCATTGTTTCCATCTGTGAGCCAAGCCAAGAAAATTCCAATAGCCAAGAAAAGAGAATATAACGACTTGTTGGATAAAAAAACGAGTCTTGGTGTCACCCGTTAGAGGAGGGGCCCCAGTGTTTTATTCAAGACCCTGCTAGTGCCCACGGGAGGTACCAACGACCCATTGGTTCTTCGAAAAAGTCATGGTCCCCACCCGTTGCCAGTTCCAGTAAGCCCTAAGTTTAATCCCAGGACAGACGACTGGTCCTAACGAGTCGTGGTGTTAACCAACAACTCGTTGTGTGACCATTGGTCCCTGTCGGGCAATTTTTTAGATTTTCTCCCAGGGTTATTTTAGTAACTTCCTAGCTTTTTAGTACCTAAACTACGTCGTTTTGGGTTCAGGGGATTTAGAGGGGTAATCAACGTTTATACTTTATTTCTCTCATTCCCTCAGAAGTCAGAACATAGAATCTCATTCAGGAAGCACAGAGCAGGGCAAGGGTTTCGACTTCTTCTTCTCAGAATTTCTCAAGGATTTTCTCATAAATCCTTCACCAGGTATGTGAGAATTTAGCAAGAGAATTGTCCTTCCCTTGTGCCCCATAAATCCATCTAAATTTTTTTATCAGTTCTAGGCCCTGAGTTTCGAATATGAATAAATTTTCAGCCAGATTCAGTCTATATCATGTGGAATATTGTCCATGTTAATGGTTATTAAATGTCCACAACCTAGATATCATGTTGATACTTATTCTTGTAAAGATGGTTTTATCCCTAGCTCTTGAATGCAGTAAATTAGAGTCTTGCATAATTGATTAGTTGTTCATGTTGCTTGATTCTATCAGTGTTAGGATTCCCATATTGTTAATATAAGTTGAAATCTTAGACAGTTGCATACTAGTCCAATTTCATTCAAAATGCTAGTATCTTCAGTACATTTTAGAAATGTCAACTGATCAGTTTGACAATAGTATTTTCTTGAGGTGTCAGTAATGCCTCCCAGATATCGGTTATTAACTATAAGATATCAGTTTGTCCTTTAGACGGTTACAACGCTTCTAGATAAGCAGCTCTGACCAGTCTTAGAACCACCAACTTCAACTTTAGTTTGTTCTTTAGACGGCTACGACGCTTCCAAATTAGCAGCTCTGGCCAGTCTTGGAACATCAGTTACAGTTTTAGTTAGCTCAACTCAGTATTTCAAATCTAGGACATGTTTATGACCATCAGCCAGGGTCATTATTGACCATATCAGTTATATTTCAGTTTGTTTAATTTTTAGTATTTCAGTTGATCATTTCATGTCACCTTAGCTTAATTACTTGCTCTTTCATGCTTATTATATCTCTCGCTTACTCAGTACATTCAAAGTACTAACGCATACCTTCTATGCTATATCATATCAGGTTACGAGCGCAGGTTCTTATCCCCAGCATCGTCAGTAGATTAGTTTAGAAGATACCAACAACAGCTTTTGGTGAGTCCTTATCTTTCAAGGACAATATTTATTTTCAGTTAATTTCTTTCAGTTAGACTTTAGAGTTAGCTGGCGGCTAGTCCCAGCAACTCATCATTAGTAGATGGATTTCAGACATAGACTTAGATATTTAGTATTGTTTTCAGATATATGGACTTTTATCAAATCAGTTTTTCGTAAATGATTTTAATTATTTAAAGCTTCCACTTATGTTTACTCAGATTATTAGTGTTATGATAGACCATTGGTTAGCTTGGGGTAATTTGTAACTCCAAGTACCATGTCTTGTCCAGGGTACAGACTCGGGTCATGACAAACTTGGTATCAGAGCACTAGGTTTAGAGTATCCTAGGATGTCTGAAAGCCACATCAAGTAGAGTCCCTTTCATAAGTGTGAAGTGCACCACATTTATGACGGGGAGGCTATGAGACGTTATTAGGAAAACTCCCTTTTTTCCATACTCCTTATCGTGCGTTGAAGTTCAATTACAGAAATACTCTCCTAACTTGTGCTCTATTTCGTTTCAGTGAAACTATGCCTCCAAAACAAGGAAACGGTAGAAGGGTTGGCAACACTAACCGAGCTACCCCACCAACTCCAGAAACCCCTCAACACGACCAAGTGTCCTTCGCAGAATTTCGAGTGGCAATACAGCTGCTGGCTCAGACAGTGACAAACCAAGTGAACCAGCAGGTGGTTCCGATAAACACAAACGGGTCTGTAGTAGCTGCTAGGGTTCGATACTTCACCCGAATGAGCTTTCCATCCTTTCATGGATCCAAGGTAGGAGAGGACGCATAGGAGTTTGTAGATGAGGTGCAGAAGATCACCCGAATTATGGGTGTTAGTTCCACGGAGAGTGCTGATCTGGCTGCCTACCAGTTGAAAAGGGTGGCATAGATTGGGTATGATCAGTGGAAGGAAGGGAGACCAACAGGAGCGGAACCGATAGAGTGGGAAGAGTTCACCACAACATTCTTAGACAGATTCTTCCCCGGGGAGTTGAGGGATGCTAAGGTCACAGAGTTCATGAACTTAAAATAGGGTAACAGGACCGTGGAGGAGTATTCATTGGAGTTCACACGATTGTCATCCAGAGATGGGGGCCGAGCCAAGGGCTCGCATGATTAAAATCGTTAATGGGGTATCAAACCTGGTACTTAAAGAGTGCAGGACCGCGATGCTCATAAAGTATATTGACCTCTCCAGCCTCACGTTTATACCCAGTAGAGTGAGGCAAAAAAGCTGAAAGATATGGAGCGGGAGAACAAGCGGGCTAGAACTAGTCAATCAGATTATGGCCACCAGAGGTCCGATGGAAATAGCCACCCACAAAAGCAACAATAGTAGAGGACTCCAACACCCACCACAGCCAGTGCCCCTACTTTTCGGTCTCGCAAGGATCGGAAAGGTGGAGCATCTGGCTCTTAGTCCCAGAGTCACAGTGTCAGCAACTACTACCCAACTTGTAATAAGTATGGAAAGAACCATCCAGGTGAATGCCTCCAGGGAAAGAGGGTTGCTTTGGGTGTGGACAGCTAGGTCACTAGCTAAGGGAGTGTCCGTCCACAGGAAGGGGGAAATTACAGTCTACCACTTCAGTAGCTCCAGCAGGCCAACCAGCTTAGTAGGCCAACACATCAGGTACGGATGGTGGTCAACATCAAAACCTCTTTTATTCTTTGTCCTCTCGTTGGGATTAGGAGAGCTCACCTGACGTGGTCACGGGTATGTTACGTCTCTTCCATCTAGATGTGTATGCCCTAATAGATCCAGGAGCCACACTATTATTCACGACTCCCTATGTAGATATCTAGTTTGGAGTCAGTCCAGAAGTCCTCTTAGATCCATTCTCATACTCTACCCACATTAGTGAGTCAACTAGAACTAGCCAGGTGTATAGAAACTACCCAATCTCAGTATTGAATAAGGTCATTCCAGCTGATCTAGTTGAGTTAGACATGGTCGATTTTGATATCATTCTTGGAATGGATTGGTTACACTCCTATTATACCTCAATCGACTGTAAAACTAGAGTCGCCAGATTTTAGTTTCCAAATGAGCCAGTTTTAGAGTGATGGGTAGTAGTTCAGCGCCTAAGGGTCGATTTATTTCCTACCTTAAGGAAAGGAAGCTCATTACTAAAGGGTGCATTTATCACCTAGTTTAGGTCAAAGATTCCAGCTCTGAGACCCCAACTATCGAATCAGTTCCAGTTGTCAGCAAGTTCCCTGACGTGTTTCCCGAAGATCTTCCTGGAGTCCGTCCTGAGCAGGAAATAGACTTCAGCATAGACCTTCTTCTACACACTCCACCCATCTCCATTCCTCCTTATAGAATGGCTCCAGTTGAGCTTAAGGAGTTGAAGGAGCAGCTAAAGGACCTTCTTGATAAAGGTTTCATCAGGCCCAATATCTCTCCATTGGGAGATCCATTATTATTCGTGTAAAAGAAAGACGGTACTCTCAGAATGTGTATCGATTATCGTCAACTGAACAAATTTATTATTAAGAATAAGTATCCCCTAGCTAGGATTGATGACTTATTTGATCAGCTTCAATTAGCCAGTTGTTTTTTCAAGATAGATCTCAGGTCGGGGTATCATCATCTTAGAGTCAGAGAATGTGACATACCAAAAATAGCCTTAAGAACTAGGTATGGTCACTATGAATTCATGGTTATGTCCTTTGGACTAACTAATGCCCCTGCAAAATTCATGGATCTGATGAATAGGGTTTTCAAGCAGTATCTGGACATGTTCGTCATCGTATTTATTGATGAAATTCTGGTATATTCCATTAATGAGGAGGAATATGCTAACCATCTGAGGATAGTGCTACAGACGCTCAAAGACCGCTAGTTGTTTGCTAAATTCAGCAAATGTGCATTCTGGTTGAAGTCTGTGACTTTCCTTGGTCACGTGGTCTCAAGTGAGGGTATTCAGGTAGATCCTCAAAAGATAGCAGCAGTGAAATACTAGCCAAAACCTACTTCCCCAACCGATATCAGAAGTTTCTTGGGTCTAGCCGATTATTACCGATGTTTTGTAGAAGGATTTTCCACTATCGCATCTCCTCTGAACATGTTAACTCAAAAAAAGGTGAAGTTTCAGTGGTCAGATGCAATATGAGAAGAGTTTCCAGGAGTTGAATACTCGACTCAATACCGCTCCAGTTTTAACCTTACCAGAGGAAACAAATGGGTTCGTAGTATATTGTGACACTTCCAGAGTTGGACTCGGTTGCATTCTGATGTAGCAGGGTAAGGTGATAGCTTACGCCTCCAAACAGCTCAAGATTCGTGAAAAGAATTATCTGACTCATGATCTCGAGTTGGCAACGGTGATGTTTGCTTTGAAGATATAGAGGCGTTATATTTATGGAGTTCATGTGGATGTTTGCACCCATCACAATGCATTCATCCAGAAGGACTTGAATCTTCGTCAGAGAAGGTGGTTGGAGCTACCGAAGGACTACGACATGAGTGTGCTATACCACCCGGACAAGGCCAATGTGGTGACTGATGCCCTAAGCAGGATGTCTATGGGGAGTGTTGCTCATGTTGAAAAGGGCAGAAAAGAACTGGAAAAAGATATTCACAGGTTAGCTTGGTTGGGAGTGTAGTTGGTTGATTCAACTGAGGGCGGAGTAGTACTGCAGAGTGGGTCAGATTCCTTGTTAGCTGTCGAAGTTAAGTCAAGGCAGGATGAAGATCCCATATTATGTAAGCTAAAAGAAGCAGTTCTCAGAAAAAAAATGGAGGCTTTCTCCAAAGGAGGAGTTGGTGTGCTTCATTACTAGGGTAGACTATGTGTACCGGATGTAGTGACTTGAGACAACAGATACTGGCAGAAGCACACAGTTACAAATATTCTATCCACCCAGGTGCCACTAAAATGTACCGTGACCTACGGGATATCTACTAGTGGAACGACATGAAAAGAGACATTGCAGAATTTGTGGCTAAGGGCCAAACTGCCAGCAAGTCAAGGTGGAACATCAGATACCTGGGGGTATGACTTAGGATATCAGCATACCCACCTAAAAGTTGGAAGAAGTGAATATGGACTTTATTACAGGTCTACCTCATACTCGTCGGCGTCATGACTCAATTTGGGTGATAGTAGATCGGATGACCAAGTCAGCACATTTCCTCCTAGTTAAAACTATGGACTCAATAGAGGATTATGCTAGGCTATATATCCGGGAGTTAGTTAGACTACATGGTGTGCCCTTGTCCATCATTTCAGATAGAGGTACTCAATTCACCTTGCATTTCTAAAAGTCATTTTAGAAAGGAATCGATACTCAGGTCAAGCTCAGTATAGCTTTTCACCCTCAGATAGATGGACAAGCTGAATGGAATATTCAGACCTTAGAAGATATGTTGAGATGTGTGATCAACTTCAAGGGCAGTTGGGATGATCACCTACCTCTCATCGAGTTTGCGTACAACAACAGCTACCACTCCTGTATTCAGATGGCCCCGTTTGAGGCATTATATGGTAGAAGGTATAGGTATCCTATAGGGTGATTTGAGGTTGGTGGAGCTACCTTGATAGGGCCAGGCTCAGTTCATGAAGCTATGCATAAAGTGCAACTTATTAGGGAAAGGTTGAAAATAACTTAAAGCCAACATAAATCCTATGCTGATATGAGGAGAAGAGAGTTAGAATTCATTGTAGATGATTGGGTTTACCTGAAAATTTCGCCCATGAAGGGGGTGATGAGGCTTGGAAAGAAAGGGAAGCTTAGTCCGAGTTATGTAGGATCCTACAGAATTCTGAGGCAAATTAGCAATGTAGCCTATGAGTTAGAACTACCCTCAGAGTTAGCATCGGTGCACCCAGTCTTCCATGTGTCACTATTAAAAAAGTGCATCAGTGATCCGAGCTCAATTGTGCCATTAGATAGTGTGGAAGAAAAAGATAGTCTCTCTTACGAAGAGGTTCTAGTTCAGATCCTAGACCATCAGGTTCATAAGCTGAGAAACAAGGAAGTCATTTTAGTGAAAGTCTTGTGGAGGAACCAACTAGTTGAGGGAACCACATAGGAGGCAGAAGTAGATATAATGGATAAATGCCCTTATTTATTCCCTTCCAGTTCAGTTCCAGCATCATGTACTAAATTCCTCCTCAATACTCTATTCAGTTCTGTACGCATTACCTCTATTCAATTTTTTAATATGCATCCTAGTTGCATCAACTCAGTTAGCATGGTTAAATCAGTGTGGAGCCAGTCATTCCTACAGAAATTAGTTCATATTCTCAGTTTGGGAATTGCAGCTCTTTTCCCAGTTTTCCAGCAGTTTTAGCCTTCATTCAAGGACAAATGATCCCAAGGGGGAGATATTGTAACACTCCAAAATTTTTCTAGACCAAACTCAAACCTTGCAAGAAAAACCAGAGAAACCAAAAAAAAATTTCTCAGAACGACCCAGACAAGGAGTCGTGGTCAGCTGTAATGACCCGCTACCTGAGTCGTCATCAAGCCTGCAGGAAGTCCATTCGGAACAAATGAGCCAAGTAACAGGTTATGGAAGAGACCAATGACCCATCTAGTTGAGCCGTTGGGAGAAAGTAAGAAAGTCCTTCAAGTGGAAACGAGGGAAAACAATGACCCGTTGTCCCATACAATGAGTCATTGTTTCCATCCGTGAGCCAAGCCCAAGAAAATTCCAGTAGCTAGGACGATAGCATATACCGACTCGTTGGATTAACCAATGAGTCGTGGTGTCACCCGTTAGAGGAGGGGCCCAGTGTTTTGTTCAAGACCCTGCCAGTGGCCACGGGAGGTACCAACAACCCGTTTGTTCTTCGAACGAGTCATGGTCCCCACCTATTTCCAGTTCCAGTAAGCCATAGGTTTAAGCACAGGACAAACGACTAGTACCAACTAGTCGTGGTGTCAACCAACGACTCATTGTGTGACCTGTTAGTCCTTGTCGGGTAGTTTTACAGTTTTCTCCTAGGGTTATTTTAGTAAGTGCCTAGCATTTTAATCCCTAAACTACGTCATTTTTGGTCTTATTTAGGGGATTTATAGGGGTAATCGATGTGTATACTTTATTCCTCTTATTCCTTAAAAAATTAGAACGTAGAATCTCAGTCAGGAAGCACAGAGCAGGGCAACGGTTTCGACTTCTTCTTCTCAGAATTTCTCAAGGATTTTCTCAGAAATCCTTCACCAGGTATGTGAGAATTTAGCAAGAGAATTTTCCTTCCCTTGTGCCCTAGAAATCCATCTAAAATTTCTTATCAGTTCAAGGCCCTGAGTTTCGAATGTGAATAAAATTTTCAGCTAGATTCCATCTATATTATGTGGAATATTATTCATGTTAATGGTTATTAAATTTCCACTACCTAGCTGTCATGTTGATACTTGTTCTTGTAAAGATTGTTTTAACCCTAGCTCTTGAATGCAGTAAATTAGAGTCTTGCATAATTGATTAGTTATTCATGTTGCTTGATTCTATCAGTGTTGGATTCCCATATTGTTAATATAAGTTGAAATCTTAGACAGTTGCATGCTAGTCCAATTACAATCAAAATGCTAGTATCTTCAGTACATTTCAGAAATGTCAGCTGATTAGTTTAACTATAGTCTTTTATTGAGGTGTCATTAATGCCTCCCAGATATCGGTTATCGAAATTAGTTATCAATTATCATATATCAGTTTTTTTAGACGGTTACGATGCTTCTAGATAAGCAGCTCTAACCAGTCTTAAAACCACCAGCTTCAACTTCAGTTTGTTCTTTAGATGGTTGTGACGCTTCCAGATAAGCATCTCTGGCCAGTCTTAGAATAATAGTTATAGAATTTAGTCCGATAAGACTCTCAGAATACTTCCAGATAGGTATCCCTGATTTAGTCTTGGGCCCCAATTTCAAGCTATCAGTTTAGTAGTCAGATTAGGACTATTCAGTAGTAGTAGTAGGACTTAGCACTGAGGGTACCAGGGTTCCAACATACCCAAGTTCCTAGAACTACGTTGCCACCGTAGGTTATTTTATTAGCCTTATGGCCCTAGATTTGTAATCACCCAGTTCATGCCTTTATATCCTGGCAAGGTATATTGGGTCCTATCGATGGGGCGTATACATCAAACTCCACGTCTATCTCACATGGTTATATGTCGGTTATAGACTCTCCCACTAATCAGTACAGTTTCATTTTAGCTTAATTCAGTTCAGTTCATCTTAGCTCAGCTCAGTATTTCAGATCCAGGACATGTCTATGACCATCAGCCAGGGTCATTATTGACCATATCAGTTATATTTCATTTTGTTCAGTTTTCAGTATTTTAGTTGGTCATTTCATGTCACTTCAGTTAGTTAATTTCTCTTTCATGTTTATTATATCTCTCTCTTACTTAGTACATTCAAAGTAGTGACACATACCTTCTATGATGTATCGTATCATAATACAGGAGCAGGTTCTCAGCACCAGCATCGTTAGTAGATTCCTTCAGACTTAGACCCGGATATTCAGTATTGTTTTTAGATATATGGACTTTTCTCAAATCATTTTTTCTTAAATGATCTTAATTATTTAAAGATTCTGCTTATGTTTACTTAGATTACTAGTGTTATGATAGACCATGGGTTGGCTTGGGGTTACTTGTTACTCCAAGTATCGTGTCTCATCTAGGGTATAGACTCGGGTCGTAACAGGAGTAGAACAACACATCCTGCATCGTTTACCTTTAAGTAATCTGCTGCTACTTCAAAGGTGAGGTCGAGATGACTTTCGGGATCAGATTCTACACTCACAAAAGAAGTACAGGAGTAGTGTCAGTATGAAACACAGTACTGGTAGGCATTATTGGCCGACCTTACATAATAACACATATACATATAAACAACAATGTGTAATTAGCCCAGAATGTCATTCATGCACAACCATACTTATTACTTGGATTAAATGCTACTCAAGTGCTAACTGGCCTGCTCACTGAATTAGGCCATCACTGCAGCGGTCACTTGACTGCTGCTACAGTCTCGCCGCGGCGGAACATGTCCTACTGCAGGGCTACTGCTTGGCAGTAGCTCCACTTAGCTGCATATTCAATATTTTAATAACTCTTTACAACCAATCCATCATCACAAACATCCACGTATGCCATAATCATCAATAAAACGGTAGATATCACGTAACCACATAGGATATATAATGAGTCATTTCCAAAGATTGCAAAACTCAATTTATAAATCTCTTTCAAATATTCTATCCATCAAGTCATTCCAACCCTTCACAATTCACACGAGAAGTACATGATCACAAGTTCATTTCAATTAAATGCACAAACTGAGTCTAAAATCTCACCATTCTTACAATGCATCAATAACACAACAAATAGTGACGTTCTAGGCACACGCCTCCATCACATCACCATAAACACTCGGTCACTTAACATCATTGTACACATATGCTAGAGGGTCTTTTTTTTGCCCTTCCAGTCATGACTTTCAGGGGACTCTAGAAATTCATGTACAGTACCGGTGTGGTACCCGCTCCTACTCATATGCTCGTCCGGATGCTTTCCTCAGACACGAGCTACTCAATCAGTCTAGCTCACCCGGATGCTCCTCTCAAGCATGAGCCACTCAATTCAAGATATTCATATTATCTACATTCATTCTCAAAGTTCATACATTAACATTAGGTTGTGGTTATGACTTTTAGGAGGTCTCATTCTACCCCCATTAACTTAACCCTTTGTAATGGTCCAATCATTCTCAGCATGTACAAAAGACATGCACACCATATACACTTTATTCCACATTACAAAGGTAACTACACCACATTAGAGCCATGAAATCAAGGAATTCAACAAGGAATGATAAAACACTTATGATCTAGAGACAACATACATATTACAGTCCACATCTATGCATACTATTATGAAAAGTCTAACTCCTTTAAACCATAACCTATCTCGATTTGGAGGATTAGAACGAGAATCACTCGGCTAGAGCCTCGCCTTTCCTCAACACCTCCGAACGCTCAAAGTCTAAAGACAAGAGATTAGCATAAGTTCAATGATCTACTATCAAAACAAGGGTTTCGGGAATTCAAACCTTCCACCCATTATCACAACCACCTCGCTTCCCATGACACAATTCTTAACCCTTACTTCCTCAAACCCTCTTTAAGGTAATTTAAAGTAAAAGTCTCCATTCCACCTAGTTCAAGGTTTCAATTCACATAAACTGTGGTCTATAAAAACAACACATTAGGGATCAATCATTACTCCCTTTTTTTGAACCTAGAATCAACACCCATAGTTTTACCATGATTTCAACCCAAGTTTTACCAACCTAAGGTTCTCTTGCTAGCATATCTCCATTAGAGGTCCCTCCTGATTTTACAAGGCTAGGGAATCAATATAACGGGAATATCAAAGAAAACTCTAATATTGGGAAGGGAAATCACTCAACTCTTGGGAAGATTGCCTCTAGTTTCAGAGTTCTGTACTTTAGAAATAATGGGGTATAACCCCTGAAATTCCACTTAAAACCCACCTTTTGCTTCCCGTCGTCTACTACAACGGTCATTTTTTCACTGCAGCGAACCCGCTACAGTGGTCAGGACGCTGCTATGGCGGATCCAACAGTTACTTTCTTGATCCGTTATAGCGGGACTTTGACTGTCACGACGGTCTCACTACAGTGGAAATCCCACCGCTGCAGCGGTCCCTCGTAATCAGTAGCTCCCCAATTCCTTCTCTGAATCCTTCCTCAACATCTAAATTTCAATATCTCACTTAATAACAACTTTATAAAGATCACCTAGGTCAGTTAGGATGTCTAGGCTTATTCCCCTCGTAATGATGTATGGGTAGTTACAATGATAAAATATTAGTTAAGTTATTTTCTAATTAGACATATAAAAGTTATTTTAAGACAGATAATCATTCCAACTTAAATGAAATTAATACACTAAATAATATAAAACTTAAGCGATAAAGCAATTAGGTTTGCAAACTTATTTATTACATACTATACTAAAGACACTTGCTAATTAAAAATTTATATTTTAGATTAGCGAGAGAAAGAAATTAAACAATATAAAAAATATTAACAACAAAATTTTTATAAC
>JACEIK010003737.1:97959-108607 GCA_018107945.1 Datura stramonium | reverse complement strand
TTCCTTAATAATATTTTTATATATCCTATATAAATAAATATTGGATATATATCACATATATATTTCAATCAAGAGATATAATTTAATTTTTATTCTAAATACCAAATTTAAAAGAAATTATTTCGGGGTAGCTTCTGGCGCGCCGCGCCCCTGCACTCTTTTGATTTGTTCCGAAGTTTGGCCTCCGGCGCTGGCGCCAACCTAATCAAGTGACTTCTTCTGAAGTTTTGGCTTTGACTACTATCGGTGATGTCGAAGTATCGACTGATTTGCAGGTCTTGCCTCTTGATAAAATTTATTTTTTAGCGTATGTATAATTTTATGGTGTACGGTTGTGGCTCGTTGTGGATCAGAATGAAACGTTTGAATAGAGAAGAAGGATACAGAAGATTCATATAACTAGGCTCAATTAATTTGGGATATATAATGCCTAGTTGATTCAATTGTTGATTGCTTATAGAACTTAAGCCGATAAAATGCTGCAACCTGATAGTTTCCTGATGGGCACTTTGAGAGAGGATTTTAGTTGTTCTATGTAACGAATGTCATGCATTTCTCTAGATTTAGGTACGTACTACTTACCATATATACGGTTAAAGTTTCTGTGCCTTTTCTTTTATGTGTTGGAGCTTCAATTAGGTTCTCATTTTAGCTCTCTTAATTTAATGCATAATACCTATAAGAAATAATAAATTGATGCACCTTACTGCCTTTAGATGAGGTGGTCTTATCATTGTATCGTAAGGTTCGAGTTTTGTCATCATTCGTCAACAAAATACCTTTACTCACTTGGCCACAAAATAAAAAGAGCTAGGCTGCATAGAGTGTGTTGAATACCTAAAATAAGCACGTAAAAGTGTTTCTTCTCTAACAATTTAAATCTCTTAGATAAGATGGTTCACTCAATTCATCCGTGTTTGTGTTTTTAGCAAGCGAGGATAAATCAGTTGCCTACATAAGATGGCTATTGAATGGAAATTGTATATTCTGGTAACTGTTGCGGATACTTGGCGTGCTTAAACAGATACCCAGAAATATAAATGATAAGGGACAGGTGACACTGAGTTTTTGTTTGAAGTAATCTAGAGAAGTTTCTTTTCTTGCTATATGCTTTTCTCAAGTGTTGAATTGATGACAAGATTAGGATACTGTATGGTTTTCCCAAAAAGGTGTTGAGGTCGGTGGAGGAGAAAGTAGAAAGCTACATAGATTAGATTAGCTGGTCGTACATGAACGTAAAGAAGCACAATTATGCATAAGATTTAGATGCTCATAGAACTAATTATTCAAGTGTGCATATTTGACAACTAGGTCTTATGATAGTCTTTTTTAGTTACGGCCCCATCTTCAGTAGATATAATGCTGTGACCACTGGTCTGATAGTTTTTTAATGAGCATTCGGTGGGAAATTTCAACGAGAAAATAGTGAGTTTTTAATAGTAAGTTGAATTTAAATAAAGAATTAATAAAAGACGGAATCACTGAAATATTGTTTCTTCTTCACTGGGAACTTGAGTAAGAGTAGACCTTTTCACCTAGGGATTTGCTAGAGTTTGAAAACTGAGTAACTCCAAAATAATTTTGTGAAGTAGCATGAGTACCTAACAAACATAGTTCATTTATGGCATGTGGGTGCTTAGATAAAGGTTGTTTTAGCAATATTTATGTAATAAGAAGCTTAGGAGTTAAAACAACGGTGGCTTTCACCAATTCAAGGTCCCTGTTGCAAACTGCATGTTTACATCTCATAGACGATGGAACACAGACGGCCATCCTGCTCTATGGAATTTGACAGACTTAAACTATGTTGTGACTCTCTCTGTACTACTTACTTATCCTGATGTTTTGAGTGGTTCCATAGTTGTTCCCTAGTTTCCAAGCTACTGAGCATAAAGACCTAACTTTAAACATACTAAGGTGTACATGTGCTTTAATTTATCTACCAAGTATCAGACTGCTTGGATCATCACCGACTCACTGTCCAAGAGAAACTGGCTAGAAGAACCCAATCTCCAAGTTAATCTTTCTCAGGATTAACTTGTTAGCTGTGTCTGCCCATCAGTTATGTCACTTTGTGGAGTAATCTGTGGTTGGCATGGAAATATGGGAGATGAGATGAGATGGAAAAATTGAAAAGAGTTATCATTTTTTTAAGGGAAGTACGTTTATTTGTTACTACTTTTGGACAAAATTTCGTATTGAAGAAACTGAATAGGTTACTCTTTGATCTGAGATCTCTGAGGATGATATATGTCATTTAACAAATTTACATTTGGTCTTTCTTAAAGTCTATGTCTCTGTTTTTGGAGATGTAAGAGGAAAGGAGGTGGCAATTTGTCTTCTGTTAATCACATCTCAGGTACAGTTGGATTGGAATTTGCATAATGCTATAATTCAACTTGATGGATTATCATATTTCTAGGCTCTTGCAGGAAAGCAAAATATAAATAAAAGAGAAAATTATCAATCAGCATCAATTGGTTGAAAAATTATAGCTGAGTTATAAATGTGCAATAACATTATAATGAACCATATGCGTTGTGCCTTCATTTTCTCGCTACGGAGCATAACTCGTTCAAGCTCTGATACCACTTGTTAGGACCGAAATAATCAGGTGTCATGCGGAATGTAACACTGCAAACCTCGAAAGACGTCAAATAAGAAGACAAACGAGAAATATACCAAAAGAGACACAATAATTTAACGTGGTTCGGTCGATCGACCTACATTCACAAGAGGAGATGAGCAATCCACTATATAAAAGAGAGTACAAAATATCGAGAGAATTAACCTCACACAATTCAGTCAGAATAAAAAGAGGTTCACACAAGAACTACCACTTGTGTCTCACAAATTCTACCCCCCAAACAAAACTCTCAAAGCCCTTAAGACTACATTGTGGATGCTACCAGTTGGGAGGAAGGAGCCTCAATTTATAGAGTCCAACACTTTTTTCCTAAATAAGAAAGGATTAGCCAAATATGAAAGATCTGTGTTTTCCTTTTAGGAAAAAGAAAACTCAATTATGATAAGAAAGTCAAGACAAATACCCAACACTTTTTCAGTCTTCTCTATTCTCACAAATGATATCCAATGTTCATTGGTTGATCCTATTATGACTCTTTTTAAAAGATAATCAACATGACTTTTTGGACAACTAATACAGCCATGTTGCTCAGGCCCTTCAAAATTCCTTCCTCACCCGTGTCGATCCGACACAAGTTGAGTGTGGATGTGGAATCTACACCGGATTCGATCTACTTAGCTTGGGTGCTTTGATTGCATTTATGACCAAGACATAAAGATTGACTCGGTACTTGGTTTGATTTTTGGCCCTTTCCTAAAGGGTTTGAAGAAGACCCATTGGCTTGTTTTGCTGGCATGAGTGCAACTTTATAATCAGCATTTTCTGTTACGACTCTGTTGTTGCCATGTGCATTGTGTAGTCATGCTTAACTGTTGCATAATATCCTTTTCAGGTTATTGAAATACTGGACGGAATAAAGGATGAGACTGAGAGATTCTCGAGGTGATGATGACCACGAGTCATGGGACCAAAGTGATGATGTTGGGGACTGGGAGAGTGATAGACCCAGATGAGGAGGGCATTATTTATGCAAAATAATTCTCCCCGGAGCTCTTGAAACAGCAATTGTCTTCTAATAGAAGAGAAATAAGTTTCACTTTGGTAAGTCTCTCATGGTTCATAAAGATTAGATCCTAAATGAGCACAGCTCTCACTTCATTGAACTCTCCTCGTCTTTGAGCTTCATTAATTGTATTCTCAGTGAATACGATAGGGAGATGTGAAGCTACACAATACTATTTGAACATCCTTTTTTCAATCTAGCATGCATGAAGCTTGCCTTAATCACAGACAAATCTAGGATTTAAACTTGACTGATTCAAGCTTTGAAGTTCTTCGCACCAAGTTTTTTGGACTTTTGAAATTATGGGTTTAGAATGTAATATTTACTAAAGTTTTACTGACTTTTACATATATATTCATGTTCCCTTTCGAGATACTAAGTTCGCTTAGACCCATGACTAATAAGCTACATCTGTCCTTGGCCTTGATGTTATTTTAGTTGCCACCCCAATTGAAGAGTAGCTAATGCTTTTCCTCAAAATTTTATGCATCTCCATTGATTGAGCTTATTACTGTATGCTCTTTGAAAACAAGGGCATCGACTAATGAGGGCTTCTCCTTCTTACAGTTGTGCAAATAACATTTGCTCAGCTCCCCCAAAAGTTATTCGACTGTTCGCATCCAAATTTTTACGTGAGGTTCACCAAATTTACGAGTAAACTAATAAGTGCAGTATCATTCCGACTATACACACACAAAATTTATCATTTCAATTTCTTTTGTATCATGTATACTACACAATATTATCAGTACTGACCTATGTGCAATTAGAATTATTCCCACCCTGCTCGACTTATTTCTGCTTGTTTTATATTTTGTGATCAGTCTGTCTTTTCACTCCCTCTTTTCGCTCAGTCATAACAAGGCAAGCTGGGGACAAAGGGAGGAGGGAGATGCTTGAGAAAACAAAGTCTCAGAGGGAATCACTTATATTGTTTTCGCTTATCCGTTTTATCCCACCTTGCCTGCTAGCCTTTGCAATTTAACAGGGTTAGCCATCCATCTGAGGCAAGAAGTTGCAGCGGTGCACTAAATTAAGAGCTCCGGGTCTCAATTAACTGGATAGTACTTCTTAGTACATAAGTTTCAACCTAGCAAGGAGAGCAGTTACTAAACACTCGAAAAGGGCGGTTGTGTTTAGACAACACTACCCCGGAATATAAAAATAATAGTAAGAAGAACTCTGCCAGGTAGATACCACTCGATATAAACGTCAACAAAGTCGAAATGACGGGCATTTCCAGATTGTTGAAGCACCATTTTATAATCAATCAGCATGCCTGAAGGAATAGTAAGAGAATGCAGCCTTCACTCCTCAATGGAGTAGAATAACAAGAAAAAAGAATGTGAAGAAAAGACATTTCACATATTTGATGCGTTCATTCACTTAAAGCCTTTTTCTCATCAGGTGTTTTGTCTAACAAAAAAGATTATTTTGTAGTCAGATCTATGATGCAGAGACTTTAAAAATGGATTGCCAAAAACCACTGAACCATTAAAAACTACAAAACTACCTAAAAGCTCGCAACACAATATTGAACTGCTACAAGTCAGAATCTAATTATCCTAAAGCATCAGGTGAAAAGTGATACAGCTTAATCGTCATATCTTATTCTATCAGCAAACAGCAAATCCACCATGCGCTGTCTTTCAATGATGTGCCTTAGCTTCAGCCTTCTTTTGAGACTTGGCCTTTGCCTAGAAAAGAGTACAGAGGGTGAAGTGTCACAATTACTCTGATTGAAAAAGGCAAATCAGCTAGAATTAACCATCATTACAAACATCTCTATAGAAAGAAAAAAAATAGTAACGGCTGATACAGGGATAAGTAGCACAGAAACTTCCAATAAAACAATGTCATTCTCACAGCGCACCACTTTTGTGAATTTCTAGGTGGCATTAACAATATGTTATCCAGTTGAGATTTGGGAACAAAACCCAGATAAAAGCACCCCTCCACTATGAAGGGGGAGGAGGAGGAGCTTACCTAACCTAAATAGATCCATCTCAACTAAGGTGATAAGCACTTGTTGAAAAAAATAAAGAACCAGAGAGCACCAAGATATTAGTTCTTGAAGCAAATAATAAGCAGGACCTATGACCCATATGCTTGGACAGGAATGATGTTCAACTATTATCAAAAATGGAGATTCTATTTATTTATTCTTTGATAACCGAGAAATCCTCTATGACTAGTGGAATAAGGTTCGAAACTCTTTTGGATAATCTGACCCCTTCCCTCCTAGTTGAAGGAGTGGCATGCCAGAAAAAAAGCAAAAAATAAGAACGACGGCAGTAAGAAGAGAACTTCACGACAATATACAACAAAGATGAATTTTAGGAGGCTCTCTCCTTTGGTCTGGCGAGAAGAAAAAGTTTCTCTTATAGAGGTGTTTTTGCTCTTCTAAAAAGGTGATATTCTTCAAGAGAGCTTCCCATTCAGTATGGAAGTTTTCTCTCTCTTGCATCTCCAATTTGGCTTGGTGTTTCAAGTTTAAAAAGCTATGAAAAATGATGTGCTTGAGTTCCTTTTATATCAGTATTAAAGGGGGAATCTAGCTGCAGTTATTCTGTGATGAAGTAAAACAATCCTGGTGCCCATATTCATGTCCTACCTGGTCAACAATTTTGGTTTTCTAAGTTTCAGTCGCAGTTGAAGAAGGTGGATATTATGGACACAGAAAAGATGGTGATGATGCATAGACCCTATTTTTATATCTTGTTTACTATTTTGTGGCAAAATTTCCTCTTTTTGGAGAGAAGATCCTCAAGTTTTACCTGGATGATCCATAGACCATTCCTTCTAGTTTCACTTACTCCATGCTCTAAAGTGAACCAAATTATCATTCTATTTACCAAGCCCATCACATCATTGCTAGGTAGCACTATTTGCAGGGTAAATAACCCAGGTCATAAACTAATATCAACAAAGTTACCTACCTAAAAATTGCTAACTTGGATATAGATAAAACAATAGCAGCACACAAAATCTTAGCCTACCATTTTTTCTCATTCGCAATTAACAACAATAATGTACCCAGTGTAATCCCACAAATGGGATCCCGGAAAGGATGGAGTGCACGCAGTCTTACCCCTACCTAGTAAAGGTAGTGAGGTTGTTTCTGATAAACCCTCGGCTCAAGTAAAGCATATCAAATCAGGTATAGAAAGGGAATATCTCATTCACACTTACAATTATAATATTGGAGTAAATCTTGGGTTGCTAAAGTCTAACAAATCTCCAAGGTGGGTGTTGTAACAATATGGATGCTAAGATGGATGTGCAGTCATACAAGACTAAACAAGATTAGAAATGACCTCATTCATGAGAAGGTTCAAGTAACAAATTGAGGATGATATGAGAAAGATCGTTTGAGATGGAATGATCATGTCGTACGTTGATTGCTAGATGCCCCGATCCGTAGATATGAAACCATGGCAAGTGAAGTTGCTACAAGGGAGCAGGTAGACCTAGAATCACTTGGAAGGAAGTTGTCTCGAAGAATCTACAGTTTCTTGGCCATGCAGGGTGAACAAATGATAGAGCACAATGGAAGAAAAAGATCTAATAAGAGATACCTCAACAACAACATACCCAGTGTAATCTCACAAATGGGGTATGGGGAGGATGATGCATACGCAGACCTAACCCCTACCTTATAAAGATAGAGAGGTTGTTTCCAAAAGACCCTAGACTCAGGTAAAGCATATCTAATAAGAGATGCCTATTAGTTGAAAATACGTTTTAGCGTGTTGGCACTTTTATTTTGTGTCCTATGTTTTTCTAGGAGTTGTTTAGCCTTTTAGAGATTTAGTACCTATTAGTTGAGAATATATTTTAGTCGTGTTAGCAATTTCATTTTATATCTTATCTTTTTTAGGAGTTGTTCAACCTTTCAGAGATTTATACATCAATAGAAAATATAACAAACAACTAGTACTTATTTTTATTTTTATTATTGTTTCTTTTTTAGAAACTATTTTTATCATTATTTCTAGTTTATATTTTATATAATATTGGTCTTAGATGAGTTTAAATGGAGTAACATGGTAAGTGAAGATTTATATAGCTGACCCAACTTGTTCGCGATTGAGGTGTCGTTCTTGTTGTGCAATTACAATTGTAAGGTGTTAAGTCTTGGATTGCATTAATCGAAATTGTGTTTTGCCTAAGTTGGGTGTGCCAAATGTAAAAAGATGTGTATTGTTAAAATACAAAAAGAGAAGAGAACAGACGATTCTACTTAGGAACTAGATGATAAAGCGCAGATGACTGCTTCCACCAATCTTGTCTAAAAATCTAGAGTTCTGATGCTTCAAACAAGATTGGGGAAAGTAGTGGTTTCCAATAAAATATTTTCTTTTTTCAATACCAGCATTTACATTTAGAAGCCACGTGAGTAGTATTTCTCTAGTTGCTGAACTCAGTAGTTTGACAATTTCGGTCACAAGCCTAGCAAGTCGAAGGATTATTTGGGTCATTTTTACTGATCAACTATGTGAGATTTTAGGCAACAGCTGGAGGATCATTTGGGCTAAAATCTTCACAGCAAAGCCAAAGTAGAAAGACTAGCATTCCCCAGCAGCTGAACAGAAAAAGAAATTAAGGCGGAGGGAGGGGCCAGGAGATTGAGAAATGAGAAAACACACTGCAGAACCAGCTGGTGTATTGCAAAATCAGAAACCCTTAAAAACGATAAGTTTTACGGGTTTGGCTTATTTGGAAAGAGATCATGCATAAATAGTGTTAGTGTATATGGTGAGTTGATCTTTATCCTATCTATGTAGTCAGCAGTTGCTTGTAGATCAGTTTCACTGAACTAGCCAAAAGGAGTAAAGCTTAATTCAACAGATTTAAACATGTAGTACATCAGGGATTATCTGCTACATTATCCATTTGCCGGCCCTAGATTTCAGAATCCAACACACCCAGTATTTTAGAAAGGTGCAATACCTGCACACTCTGCACTTCATGTGACATGGTCTAGACTTGCCACACAATGCCAAAAGAATGATTTCAAATTGTCAATTTATTAACTAGAAACAACCCAAAACACAATTTTGACATCACCAGTCACTGAGAAGTGACAGATGATGCAGAATAGCACTTCCATAAAGGAATCTACTTGGCCTATACAAAAAGGTTACAGTGGCTCAATTTTCATCTTGTATTCTCATTACGTGGGTTTTGAATTCAAAGAGGGTACTCCTAATTCTGCAATCTGTCCTTGAATTCATACTTATTCCATCTGAAGCTGTGATCAGGTTCTTCTTAGAGAAACATTTAGTTTCTACGTTCCGATACATAATTTTCCTTTAGGAAATTAGGAAGTTAATCTTGTCTTATTAGTCACCTCATTAACAATAATATCTAGCAATTGATCCACTCATCTACTTAGGAATTATTTCAACAGGGCTTATTATCATACCTGCAACAAAAAACATAACATCATATCCAAGAAAAGAAAAAGAAAGCAGTGCAGGTTGAAACTTCCAAAATAATCAATTAACCAACTATGCCTCAATTCCAGACTGGTTGAGTTGGCTATATGAATCTTACATATCTATTCTGCTCCGTTCATAAGCCAGTTTAATTTTATATGAAACTCTTAAAAGCCAGGTTGCAGTTCAAAGTCTATCAATCAACCAACTTGGCAAATCCTAAACTATCTAGGTTGGCTATTTTAACAAACTATGTCTATTCTGCATTATACGGCATACGCATGCCCATTTCATTTTATATAAGGCACTAAAATTCCGGTACATGAAACTTAAAGTAAATCATAAGATTTAAGGAACTTCAAGTAAAAAGATAGGATGAACAAAACCCTGTGTCAATATCTGTATTAATCAATCAGAACGAAACTTTTCTGTAAAATAATTTAATCGGTCGACCAGCTATGCCTCAATCTCAGAATAGTCTACATAAATCATCTATGTTAATCCTGCTGTATTCATATAGTGTTTGAGTAAATTAAAAAAATGCTTTCAAGCACTTGTTTTTTAGCCAAAATAACAAAAATAAGCTAAAAGTAATAAGTTAGAAACCTGGCTTTTGGCTTCTAAGGCATTAAGTCATAAGCCTATCCAAACAGACTCTCAGTCCCATTACATTTCAGTACCCTAAGTAATCACTTATCTAAAATAAAAACTCAAAAGGGGAGGAGAATACCTTGAGATACTTGAGCTTAATGCTTCCATAAGCGAGTCCGAACGTGAATGCCGATGCGCGCGCCACCTGCCACCAATCAAATCAGCCAACAACCAAAATATTTCAAGATCAAAGAATCTTCAAAAAACGAGAATTTTTATTCGGATGTACACTGAGATGGTAGTACACGGATTAAAGTGTAGAGGAAAGAAGAAAAATGATTACCAGAGCAAGAGTGCTAGTTCCTGAGTATGGTGCTGGAAGAGGCGCCATTGTCGACTGCAGATCGAGAAAATTGGGATCTGAGAAAGAAGCTTCTAGATTTCCTTTATAAGCCCTAGAATTCGCAAACCCTGCGAGTACAGGTTTCGTTATAGCGAGAGAGCTGCAATCGAATGTCAGCACCGGCCTATTAGGAACCCAATGGGTCGTTTGGTACGTATATAGATTTGGCATAATTGATAATTAAGCATTCAAATTTTAAGAATGCACATCTAGGCACCTTAGCTTAGTTTCACTAATTTACAAGATGATCATTTAGGCACCCCAACTTGATTTCACTGTGTCATGTGCCACGTCAGTATCGTGTGTCTACAAGATATAGTGGGGGCTAGTTGGAATGCTTAGTTATCAGTTAAAATCAAGTTGAGGTGCCTAAATGTGCACTCTCAAAATTTGAGTGTTTAATTGTCAGTTGAAGCCAAGTTTAAATGTTTACTTATGTATTGTAAGTCATTTCATTTGGAATTGTAAAGATATGACACCTGGGCCTAACTCAACCCCAAAAGCTAGCTCAAGAGGGGAGGATTGCCCAAGTTCATATAAACAAACCATCAGTCCATTCCCCA
>JACEIK010003737.1:52563-63549 GCA_018107945.1 Datura stramonium | reverse complement strand
CATAGAATTATGTTCTTTCATATAATCATATGTTAGAAATGTTAACAAATTGTCATATCTATAAGTTTAAATGTATATTGAATTTTTTTTTATTAAAAAGAATCGAAAAAAAAACGAATGGCTAGCCTGCCCCAGCTCGCGGTCCTTTTAGGGTTGAGTTGGATTGACCATTTTAAGACCCTTTAAAATGAAGGGTCGGCCCGTCCTAACCCATCAAATTTCTTGACCCACCAAGCTTGGGCTGGGTCATTTTGACAGCTCTACTCCAATTTACTAATTTTTTTTTTATAAATTAAAATATCGAAATTCCACGGTTGATGAATTATTTTTTTTAAAAGAACTATTTATCTTCTTTTTCTCCCCTTCCTCCTCCTTCTTTATTTCTTCATTCTTTTTTATTTCTCTAATTTATCAAAAAAAATTAGAAATTAAAATTTTGAATTCTATCATTGATAAATTTTTGAAGCTTCAGAGTTGAAATTTAATTTTAAAAAATTAAAATAATTTCAGATTGGGTGTGGTTTCAAAAATTTGAGAACAACTTAAGGAGTTTATNTTCAGACTTCAAATTATAATCTTTACTTAGATTCTTATTACTTAGTAATCTTAACTCATAAAACATTATTTGTTTGGTTGTCTACATTCATAGAGATATCATTCGCTAACACTTAGGTTAGTTACTACCGTAGTTCAGTCCCTGTGGGATCGATACTTGCCTTGAAATAAAGCCACTTTACTACTTGTACGACCATGTGCACTTGCGTGTAGTTTGGCTCGAACATTATGCTCAGACTTCCGCAATGTTAATTATGTTGATCTTCCATTTTATTTTGAATGAGTTAGATATTATGTTCATACCATCGGTCGATTTGGAGCCTCTTGGGGTTCTTTGCCCTGTGTCTCCATCCGGGCCTATGCTCGGGGCATGACAAACTTGGTATTAGAGAATTAGGTTTTGAAGTGTCCTAGGGTTTCTGAAAGCCGCGTTAAGTATAGTCTTTTTCATGGGTGTGAAGCGCACCACACTTATGAGGAAGAGGCTACAAAACATTTAGAAAATGTTCCCTTCTTTCATGATCTATGTCGTGTGATGAAGTATCTCTCTATCCTTCTAACTCGTGCTATACGCATTTGCAGAATCATGCCTCCTCGCCGAGTTAACAAAAGACAAACCGGGAATGGAAATGTCCACGAGAATGGCAATGGAGATGGGCACCAGCAGGCCCCACCTACCCATGAGGAGCATGTACCCAAGCAGGTTTCCCACGCTGAGTTTAGGGTAGCCATTCAGATGTTAACCCAGGCCTTGAACGACCAGGTCAATCAATAGGCGGTAGCATATGTCCCTCAGAACGAGAATGCGACAGCGGCAAGAGTTAGAGATTTCCTGAGGATGAACTCTTCGGAGTTTCTTGGGTCAAAGGTGGATGAGGATCCACACGAGTTTATTCATGAGGTTTTGAAGAAAACCTAGATCATGGGGGTAACCGGAGAGGAGTGCGCCGATCTAGCATCATGTCAGTTGAAAGGGGTTGCGCACATATGGTTTAAGCAATGGAAGGATAGTAGGGCAGTTGGAGAAAGCCCTATTGGTTGGGATGAGTTTCATGTCACTTTTCTAGATCGGTTCTTCCCTCATGTGATGAGGGAGATCAAAGCAGTCAAGTTTGTGAACCTAAAGAAAGGGAAGATGATAGTTAAGGAGTATGCTTTAGAGTTAACTTGCCTGTACAAGTATGCACCTGAGATGGTGGTAGACCAGAGGGCCGGAGTGAGCCGGTTCATGCATGGGGTAGCGGACTACCTTGTCAAGGATTGTCGGACCTCGATGCTTCATCAGGATATTGAATTTTCTCGAATAGTTTTGTATGCCTAGAAAATAGAGGTGGTGTAGATGAGTGAGTTGAAGAGAGAGGACAAGATGGCTAGGACTGATAGCTTTGGATTCACACAATAAAGACCTAGTGGGAAACGTCAGAAGTCTCACCAGATATCTTCATCCCTAGTGCCTTCGGCTATAAGTATTCCATATAGATCCAGGCGCGATAAGAGGGGATGAACATCAAGCTCTAGGAGCTAGAGTAGCAGACCCGTAGAGACTAGCAATCCAGAGTGCAGCAGATGTGGCCGGAGACACGTGGGTTAGTTCCTAGCATGTTCAGGTGCTTGTTTCGGGTACGGGAAGCCCGGACATATGCTTAGAGATTGACCAGCAGCTAGATAGGGTCATGATAGAGGCCGAGTCCCAACTTCCATTTCGGCAGCTCCACCAACACGCCCAGCTAAGCAGGGGGCATATACCAGTGCGAGTGGTGGACAATATCAAAACAAATTCTATGCCCTAGTGTCTTGTCAGGAGAAGGAGGTCTCCTCAAATGTAGTCACTAGTATGTTACGAGTATTCCACCTTAATGTTTATGCATTCTAAGATCCAGGGGATACTTTGACTTTTGTGACACCCTATGTTGTTAGTAACCTTCTCAGTCTCTACTCCAGTCGGTGATTCCGTTATAGCTAGATGGGTATATAAATATTTCCCTTTCACAATCCTTCAGAAATTCACCTCAGCAGATTTACTAGAGTTAGCCATGACTGGTTTTAATGTTATCCTCGGCATGGATTGGTTATATGCATGATATGCCTCAATCAATTGTAGAACCCGTGTAGTAGAGTTCTGATTTCTGGGTTAGCCAGTCCTAGATTGGAAGGGTAGTTCAGTTGTGCCTGTAGGTTGCTTCATTTCCTACCTTAAGGCTAGAAAGATGATTTCTAAAGGGTGCGTGTACCATCTAGTTAGGGTTAAGGATGCTACATCCAGAACCCCGACTATCCAATCAGTCCCGGTAGTATGTGAGTACCCAGATGTGTTCCCAGATGATTTACCGGGAATCCCTCCCGAGTGGGAGATTTATTTTGATATTGACCTTCATCTTGATATGCATCCTATATCCATTCCTCCTTACAGGATGGCCCCATATAAGCTAAACGAGTTGACGGAGCAGTTGAAAGATCTCTTAGACAAGGGATTCATCATACCTAGCAAATCCCTGTGGGGTGCGCCAGTACTTTTTGTCCACAAGAAGGATGGTTCTCTTCGTATGTGCCTTGATTATCGGCAGTTGAACAAATTTACCATCAAGAACAGGTATCCTCTCCCCAAGATTGATGATTCGTTTGACCAACTTTAGGGTGCTAAGTGCTTTTCGAAGATAGACCTTAGATCCAGATACCATCAACTCAGGGTTTGGGAGAGTGACATGCCTATGATAGCCTTCAGGACTCGGTATGTTCACTATGAGTTTGTAGTTATATATTTTGGACTAACAAATACTCCTGCATCTTTTATGGATTTGATGATCAGGGTGTTAAATCCATATTTGGATATGTTCATGATTGTGTTTATCGATGATATTCTCATATACACTTGAAGCAAGGAGGAGCATGCTGCTTATTTGAGGGTGGTGCTGCAGACTCTGTAGGATCATCAGTTATATGCTAACTTCAGCAAATGAAGATTTTGATTTAACTCGGTGGCATTTTTGAGTCGTGTAGTGTCGAGTGAGGGTGTACAGGTGGACTCTCAAAAGATATAAGCAGTGAAGAATCGGCCTAGACTAGTGAGTCCTTCAGACATCAGTAGTTTCCTAAGTTTAGCTTGTTATTATCGAAAATTTGTTGAGGCTTTTCATCCATTGCATCCCCATTGACTTAATTGACCCAAAAGAAAGTGAAGTTTCAATGGTCAGAGTCTTATGAGAAGAGCTTCCAAGAGTTGAATACTCAACTCACCTCAGCATCGGTGTTGACCCTACCTGATGGTACCGATGAGTTTGTGGTATATTGTGAAGCTTTGAGGATTAGCCTTGGTTGTGTATTGATGCATCACAGTAAGGTGATAGCATATGCTTCCAGGCACCTGAAGGTCCATGAAAAGATTACCCGACTCATGATCTAGAATTGGCGATGGTAGTATTTTCCTTGACGACTTGGAAACACTATCTGTACGGGGCCCATGTAGATGTGTTTATGGACCACAAAAGCCTAAAATATGTGTTTACCCAAAAGGATTTGAATATACGACAAAGAAGGTGGTTGGATCTTTTGAAGGATTATGATTTGAGTGTTCTCTAACATCCAAGCAAGGCGAATGTGGGGGCAGATGCTCTTAGCAGGCTTTCCATGGAGAGTGTGTCCCATATAGATGAGAAAAGAAAGGAGTTAGTGAAGGATGTACATCGGGTTGCACAACTAGGAGTCTGTCTTACTGACCCCACAGATGGTGGTATCATTGTTCAGAATGGGTCAGAATAATCCTTAGTGACCGAAGTAAAAGATAGACAAGACGAGATCCTATTTTTGTAAAGCTTAAGGAAACCATTTGGAATCAGAAGGTAGAGGTCTTCTCTAAAGTTGGAGATTGGGTTCTTTGATATCAGGGTCGCTTCTATGTTTCAAGTGTTGATGATTTGAGAGAGCGGATGTTGCATGAAGCTCATAGTTCCAAATACTCTGTACATCCAGGTTCCACCAAGATGTATCGTGACCTACGGGAATTCTATTGGTGGAATGGCATGAAGAAGGACATAGAAGAGTTAGTGGCTAAGTGTCTGAATTGTCAGCAGGTGAAGGTTGAGCACCAGAGACCAGGAGGTGTACTTCTAGACATTAGTATCCCTACTTGGAAGTGGGAGGAGATCAATTTGGACTTCATCACAGGGTTGCCTCGTAATCGCTGACGATATGACTCCATTTGGGTGGTTATGGACAGGTTGACTAAAGCAACTCATTTTCGATCGGTCAAAACTACCTATTCAGTAGAGGATTATGCTAAATTATACATTCAGGAGTTAGTTCAGTTGCACGGATTTCCATTGTCCATCATATCAAATAGAGGTAGTCAATTTACCTCCCAATTTTAGAGATCGTGTCAAAAGGGACTTGGTACTCAGGTCAAGCTTAGAACAACATTTCACCCACAAACAGATGGTCAGGCAGAGTGGACTATTCAAACTCTTGAGGAAATGTTGAGAGCGCGTCTAATTGACTTTAAGGGTAGTTAGGATGTTCATTTACCTCTCACTGAGTTTGTGTATAACAACAACTACTATTCCAACATTCAAATGACTCCGTTTGAGGCTCTCTATGGGAGGAGATGTAGATCGCCTATTGGTTGGTTTGAAGTCGGTGAAGCTGTAGTGATAGGACCGGATTCAGTCCAGAAAGTTCAGCTTATAAGGGACAGGTTGAAAATAGCTCAGAGTCGCCAAAAGTCCTATGCAGATGTTGATGATTGGGTGTTTTTTAACGTATCCCCCAAGAAAGGAATGATGGGATTCGAGAAGAAAGGGAAACTCAGTCCCCGTTATGTAGGCCCATACCAAATTGTGAAATAGGTTGGCAAGGTAGCATATGAGTTGGATTTTCCCTCAGAATTAGCTTCAGTCCATCCATTATTCCATGTACTGCCCTTAAAGAAATGCTTGGGTGACTCGGTTCTCATTGTTCCAGTGAAAAACGTAGGTTTGAAGGACAACCTTAGTTATGAAGAGGTTCCGGTGGAAATACTAGATCTTCAGGTTCGAAATCTAAGAAACAAAGAAGTAGCCTTGGTCAAGGTTTTATGGAGGAATCAGCATGTTGAGGGAGATATATGGGAAGCCGAAGCAGATATGACGGCTAAATACCCATATCTATTCCTTTTTCGCTTAGATTTAGCTTGAGGTATTAGTTTCCTCCTTAATACTCTATTCAGTTTCATGTTCAACTCATGTGCCCCAGTTTCTTCCATGTCAGTGAATGTATATGTGATTCTGGAATTCAGTTCAGTCATGTAGTTCAAATCGGAGTCAGTCAATCTATCAGTTTTTAGCATGTATGTTTAGTATTTGAGTTTGATGATTGAATTTATCTCCTTTTTAGAATGTTTTCCCACATTCGAGGACAAATGTTCCCAAGGGGGAGATATTGTAATACCCCAAAAACTCTAAGATCAAACCCGAGAGTTGAAACAGAAAAAATAGAATTTTCTGCATTAGGTCACAGGATGAGTCGTCTAGTGACCCGTGCAGTACCCCACGAGTCGTTAAGTGAATCAAGAGGTAGGAAGGAGTTGGCTAAGATTTTTGGCTTTTGGGGTTGATCACGAGATAAGCCACGACTCATGATCAGAGTAATGAGTTGATGGGTCACTCGTGGTCAGGAGATTGGTATGAAGTTGAAATTTTGGGCAGTGAACATCACGACTCAGTCACCACGAGTCGTTTGGCACACCACGAGTCGTGTGACCAGAGATGATAGGTTTCCAGTTTTGATGACGAAAGGCAGACCACAAGTTGTGGTCCTTCACGGCGAGTCATCTAGTCCCTCATGGGGACTAGCAATGTGTTTTTTCCTGTGAATTTATTAAGGGATTTTCTGTAATTTCTAAGTTTCTAAGGCCTAAACTACATCATTTTAAGCTCAGTTAGGTGTGTTTTAAGAAGGGTTGAGTCATTCTAAGCCTATTCCAATTCATTCATGCAAGATTAGAGGTTTAAGAGGTGATCAAACCTAGACACTTCAAAGTTCATCCTCAATTATCTTTGGGAAATGAAGGAAGTTGTGAAATCAGATCTCTTAAGGTATGTAAGGCTATGAATGAGTGCAATAGTCCACACCCATGCCCAATCCTCTCTTAATTCATGAAATATTCTAATTGATGAATCTATTGGGTTTTTACCCGATGTGTGAATTCCTTAAATTTCAATTATGGGTATGATCTAACCATGTTTCCAATGTTGAATTATGATTAATGGGAAGATTTTACAATGTTTTCAATTATAAATTATGTTTTCAAGTTTTATAAATTATGATGCCCATCCATGAAAGTTCATGAATGTTGATATCTATGCGATATGTATTCAAGCATGATGAGATGTTTATGAAGAAAGTGTGATTTCGAATTACCCATGTCTATATTCATGTTTTCAAAGTGAATAGAGTTGATTTCAAGCATGTGTAAGTATTGGGAAAGCCCATATGATCAAGTATATTTTATGATTTCATATTAATTAGCTTATCACATGGTTTTGGAGTCTAGACTCCCAATTATGTTCAGCTTGTGGTATGGTTTGAACCAAGGCTCCTCATGTTATGATTTCAGATTTATGTGTGTTTTGAGTCAGCTTCGTCACTAGATGGTGGTTCAGCTTGGTTGAAAATGATAGAGAGCATATGCATATTTTTGGGATTAGTGTCTAGCACCGAGTAGGCTAAGGGTCAATCAACCCTATGCCTCAGAACTACATGCCAACGTAGGTATGTTCATATTATTGGGACATCCCTTTTGAGCTTCCCTTACCCTCAAGGGGCCGTCAACTTGATATCAATATCATGGTAGCGTCCTTATCCCTGGGAAAACTTTGGACGGCTCTGCTAACTTGAGTGTAATAGGCGGGACCACATAAACTCTATCGTGGTAATTTCGCTTATATGACGAGTGTCCCATTGTTCCTCATGAATTCAGCTATGCATGTTCATCAGTCATTATATTATGTTTTCAGCAGGTTTGACTCAATTTTCAGTTTTACTTTTGTATCAATTTTTAGCTTTGTGTCATTCAATTCAATAATATTCAGATCATGATTTCAGAAAATAGCGTGGAAGCCCTACTCTCAGAATCCTATTTTGGTTATGTTTTATTATATGCATGATTTATGATTTTACTTACTTAGAAGTTTTATTTATATTGCATACTTGATACATTTCATGTACCGACTACATACTCTATGGTGTACATTTCATGATACAGGCTCTGATATCTAGACTCAGTCTCGCCGTTAGCCAGATTCCCAACAATTGTACTTCCCAATCAGAGTTGGTGCGTCCTCATCTTTTGAGGGCCTTTCTTATCAGTTATGTTCTGTATTTTTAGGTTTTAGACTATATAGAATTAGTTGGGGTCTTGTCCTATCAATTCATCAGTATTAGAGGCTTTTCATACATAGTATGTATTCAGCTATAGACTTATCTATGTATTAAGATATTATGTTATGTTCAGATTTCCGCTATGTTAATTATGTTTATCTTTCATTTTATTTTCAATGAGTTAGATGTTATGTTAATGTCATGGGTCGACGTGGAGCCTCTCATGGTTCTTTGTCCTGTGTCTCGATGCGGGCCTATGCTCGGGGCATGAAAGTATGATATGCCTATGATTATTTGTTCCTGAATTTCCATGAGTTCCTACATATATTTTATGATCGTTCTTGATTACTCCATGAGTTCCTATCTATGTCTATGATCGTTCTTGATCGTTCTATGAGTTCCATGAATCCTATTATGAAAAGTTTTAATGATTTTATAAAATTATGATTTTTCATTTAAAAGAGAAGTTTCAATGATTTTTATGAACAAAAATTAGGACATGATGACTTCTGAATTTAATGGTCTTATGACAATGATAAAGTATTACTATAATACGATGATGACTTATGATGATAAGGTTGATTGCTTAAATATGTTTTCGAGTAAATCTTGTTGTGTTATAAAAAAGAGGAGTAAGAATATCAGCCGAGAAGGCTTTATGCTTGAAACAACATATGTCAACGTAGAATAATGGATCATTCTCGTTGATTTGGGCGACTCCTATATGCCTTAGTATAGGCTGTTATGGATCCTTGATAGCAAACTATGATACGTATGTCTCCTACCCTAGCAAGGTATGACATGACTTAGTTGATAGGGCAGAGTTTAGACTCCATATTAACATGGTGGTTTATGTCAGTTAAGATAATAACCTCCCATAATGAACTTAATGAATGATGATGAAAACATGATTTTTAAAGGGTCTACTTACTAATATTTTTATATCCTCGATTTCCTTCATGTTATACCTGTACTTTGGTTGTCCTTTCTATTTATTAGCTATGTTTATGTTTCATTAATCCATTTTACATATATATGATCCTATGCACTAATGTCCTTTTTGTCAGAGGAGCAGCATTATTTTATAATGCAGACTCAGGTACTCATTCTAATGATCGAGCTGTGCGCTAGAATTCTCTTTCATTCAGCTATTGGTGAGTCCCACTTGTTTTGAGCTTAGTATTCTTTTTAAATTTATTAAATATTAATTTAGAAGTATGTCAGATGCCTTTTTCTAGTAAAACAATATTCCATTAATGATAGAGGCTTCCTAGATTACTATTCACGTTGATGTAAAACTGTGCAAGTCTTTTCTATAAATTGAGTATTTTTATTTTTAAAGATTAAGTCTATTGATATTACTCTTATGTTAGAGGTATGCTAATAATGTATGTTATGTTATTTAGTTCACTTGAGCCAACAATGACATTGAGTCCCGGCCACGCCCAGGCCCTAGGTCGGGGGGTGACATACATATTATGATATTTTGCATATTTGAGCATATCCTTTGGAGTGTCAGTCATAGGGATGTTTACATATCTTACCTTGAATATATTCAAGAACTTGTTGAAGCTAGAATCATCCTTGTTTTTTTTTTGCATTCTTTGCAGAAATAATGGTGGGTGTCTCTCAACTACATTTTTAGGTTGCTCATGAACCTTTTCCACAGCTTTGCCTTTTAGTGCAAGCTATGCGGTAGGCGCTAGAATTAGTCTATATGGGGAAGGGGGGTAGGGACTTACTCTCCTTCCATATGACTGTCTTTCTTCATTCCAGCTCTACTTTGGGAAACTTTGTGCCTTTTGCTTGCACTTCCTGTAGAGGTGAAGCTATTGCTAACTCCTTTCCATTCCACAATGAGATGGCCATTACCTATTTTGAATTGTTCTTTGTATCCCTAGGTACACTACCTTCCTCTCTAGCTCATGTATAGACTTTTGCATCTCATTTATGATAGCCTGATATTGAGTTGCAACCTGTTGTTGCTGAGCGATAGCCTATTGTCATTGTGCCATCATCTGCTTTGTTGTCTCTTCTAGAGATCTAGTCTCTTGCTGAGGTAGAGGCTATCGAAAATTTGTATGAGGTCTATAACTATTCTTATTTCTACCCCTCACTTGGCTCTGTGCATTTTGACTGTAGTTATTACCAAACTGGTTGCCTTAGTTACCGTAACCTCTATTTTGTTGCCCCACATAGTAGATAGATTCTGAATTTGATGGACAAATTATATATGTATAGCCCTCTTCACAAAGTTCATAAGATGTTTGAACATGCTTAACTTACTGAACCTGTGGTATGGACACTAATCTGTGTATAGCATCAAAAGCTGAAAACGTCTGAATGTATGACTGTGACACCATCAGTTTCTAACATAGATGGTACCTTATGTGTGGTATACGCTTGAATCAGCTCCTAATAGTCTTAAGTAACTGCAAGTATCAAATATAATAGGTCCTAAATTTCGGCATAGTTTTTGGACAAGATTTCCCTTGAGTAGAAGCATCGAATAATATCTTAAAGTCATTTCTCGGTCCTTTGATAAAGTTATGGCCAATCATTTCTTTTCTCTATATATGGTGTGGACAATCTCACAGTGTCACGACACGAACATAGGAATGGATCTAGACATGGAACCTAGATCCATAAATGGCTCCAAGTAAACCCATGGAATGAACATGAAAACTAAAACTCAATATAATAAATGCGAAAATCAAACATTTTAAATAACAAACGTTTGAAAATACAATAGCATCTAAACAATGGAATACATAACACTGATCTGTAGCTGAATACATACTATGTTTGATAAGCCTCTAAAATCTGACGAGTTGATGGGACAAGACCCCTACTAACTCACTAAATAATTGAAACTAAAAATAAACTGGTAAGAAGGCCCTTGAAGGATGAGGACTCACCAACAAGCGGAGAAATGCTAACTCTGAGGATCTGGCTAATAGAGGGAATGGACCTGAATGTACGAGCCTGTATCATGAAATGATTAGCATAGAGTATGATGTCAGTACTTGGAATGTACCGAGTATGCAAGGTAAGTAAAAAGGGACAGTTAAAAAAATATAT
>JACEIK010003737.1:35084-46145 GCA_018107945.1 Datura stramonium | reverse complement strand
CAATCCTACATACCTGGGTAATTTGGTCTTAGAATCGTCCTTAAAAGCCCAAAGAAATTGGAGAGTTCTATGCTTGTTCTTCCTTTACAAATCCTCTAGTTTGCATGCATGGGGAGGGAATGGGTTAGAATAGATTAAAACCTCTTAAAACTACCCTAATCTGAGCTTAAAACGATGTAATTTAGGACTTAGGAGCTTAGAAATTATGAAATTGCCCCAATTAAAATGCAGAAATATTTTACTCTGCTAGATGCCACGACTCACACCATGAGTCGTTTCACTATACCATGACTCGTGGTTACCGTCTATTACTTCCATACAAATTTTTCTCGATTCTCAGGCCCTCAAATGATGACTCCACAGGACGAGTCGTTACTCGACACAATGACCCATTGTGGCCTCTCTTTTTCACTAGTGACTCCATAAGTAAAGCTTTTGGAACTTCTATCATGAGTAAACCAATGAATCATACCACCAAACCATGGGTCGATGGACCCATCCGTTGCCTCTGCACCAACTTTCATTGCACCTCCTCACGGGTATTTATCACGACTCGTTGTTCCTTACAACAAGTCATACCATGCCTCATACCATCCAAACCTAGTACTTCAGAGACAAACGATGACTTCAAACCATGACGTGTTACATCACCCAAAGGGTGGTCCTTGGACTCGTTACTACTAAGCCTCCTACTGCAGATTCTGACAATGAGTGCTACCACGACTCATTAGTCCTGATCACGGGCAAAAATAGCAAGCCCGTGATACGCTTATGACTTGAATTAGTCTTGTTTATCTAAGTTATCTTATACATTTTCATGTGATTCTATATAAATGTGAAGACATGTGCTAACCAAACGCTTTATGACTTCAATTAGTCTTGTTATCTAAGTTATCTTATACATTTTCATGTGATTTTATATAAAAGTGAAGATCATGTGCTAAACTCAACATGATTAACCTTTATTTTGTAGGTTTTGATGACTTTTGAGGAACTAATCCATGAGTGGGTGAAGTAGAGGCTGGAAATGGAATATAATATGCGGACGCTGCAAAGAGGAGGCACAAACAGCTCACTGCGCAACGCCACCAAGCAGTGCGCCAAGTTTTTTGCGCCGTTGTCGGGGATCAAATTACGGCACGTCGGGGTTTTACGTCATGTCGGGGACTCGCTAAGTTTTGATAATTTTCTATGTTTGTGTGATTTTTAACTTTTCCTTAAGTGTTGAGAAACTTGGTCTTAGATCAAGCCTATTTGGCAGTGACAGTCTTCCGCCGAGCCGGGTTAGAAATAGAGAGCTTGTGGAACCGTGCTTGAAACCCCGAACGTCAAACCTTTGAAAAGGAGAGTAGCTCAGAGCAAAAGCCGAAGAGACTTCAAGAAAAGGTACAACAACAACCAATACCCGCAGTGGCAAGCACAATGTCATCGGAAGCAATGGCAAGAAGACTAAGCCACGAAGTGGCGATCCCACTAGCGACGAATGTGACCTCTAGTATCCGTAAACCTGAGCTCGGAGGGAACTTTTGAGCTAAATGCATTATGGTGCACAGCTACATTCTAGTGTTCGCCCATCGGAATGGCACATGTGACCCGCAGCAAAGACTATGCAGAGCTTTTTAGAGATTAGCGACACGCTTGTCCCTACCCCAGCGTGTCTCACGTATTAGTGTACGACTGACCCTCTTCCCATTTTCATTATTGGGAGAGGCGAAAAGCTGGGTCAAGGCCGAGCCACCGAACTCCATTACTTCATGGAATGACTTGCTAGGAAGTTCCTTATCGATTTTTCCTTCGTGCAAGACCCGCAGTTAAGAAGTGAAATACCCGCCAAGCGTGGGTTCACGAGAACTTGTATATGGCTTCGGGGAAAGATTCAAGTCATTGTTGAGAGACTCGCCCCTATCACCAAAGCAATCAAATGATGTGATGGCCCATACCTTTGTAGAAAGTCTAGACCCACACAATAAAATATTACTAGACTCGCAATGGTGGGCAAGCCTGAGAAGACATATGATGAGTTGTACACTTTGTTGAACAATTGCACAAGGAAATCCAAAGGCACAGTGCCAGATCAAGAGGTACAGGAAAGAGATCTAGGGTTGATAGAAGCAGATGGTTTGAATGCCTTGGCAAAGACCGCTTAGCTTCGCTCCAACATCAATGATGACTCCGCCTCACAAATCGAATATGCACCAACAATTGTGGCCGTTAATGCGCTTTCAAATAGTTCCAGTTGGTGTGAAATTTGTGGTACAATGGCACAATGCGGTAATCTTGTGCACCAATCCTAATCACTAATTTTGTTGGTAATGTGCACAGAATAAGAATTTCGAAACAACTCCAACGTAAATTATGTGGTCACCCGAATTTTCGGGGTGGAAACCGTATGAATTATATGTAACCTCAACACGTATCGTTGCACAGCAGACACGGGCATAGTAGCAAACGCATTGAGGAAACACCGTTAAAAAATTATGGAGACCCGTAATCGGGCTAGCGTGAAAATCAAAGCGAGGATGGCAAACAGATTTAATGAATCGCCAGTAGCTACCCGCAATCTTGAAAACAAGTGGGTCAAATACAATTGCCAAACACGGTGCTCAAGGATTACCAAGTTTACTCAGATCCTAACCCCGACGATTAATGCCATCATCTCTAGTTTACGCTTAGCCGATGCAAGACGAAAGAGTTGAGAAAAGAGGTGGCAAATGAGTTGGAAAATACTGTGACTATCCACCGATATTGAGAAAATCGAGTGCTGGGCAACAAAATGACAACCTTCATTACATCTGCAAGACAAAGACCCTACCACCAATCTCTTCCCCTCGTAGATTCAAAAAGAGCAAGGAGTGAGGAATAGCTTCAAAAGTTCTTCGAGAGCTTCAAAGAACTTCACATAAATTTGCCTCTTATTGATGTCTTGCAGGAATGCCCAAGTATGCTAAATACTTCAATGATGATACAACAAAAGTTAGATTGGTGACGTCTGCATCGTAGAACTGATCGAGGAATGCACACAGGGTATTGAGCAAAATGCCAAAGAAGCTCAAAGACCCCTGGAGTTTTACCCTCTATTACAAATTGGTAAAGCCGAGGTGCTCCGAGCTTTAGTGATTTAGGCAAAGAAGCAATGTCATGCCCCTATCCTTATTCAACACCCCGGTTGGGAAACCGAGACCAACAAGGGGCTGATGTTGGCAAATGGCCGACAAGTCGCTGAAAGTATACCATCGATGGAATCATAGAGGACTTCATCAAAGTAGGTAAATTTATTATACCGCCGATTTTATTGTTTTAGATTTTCAAAAGTTGACGACCGTGCATCCCTAATATCGGGACGGCCATTCTTGCCACCCAGAGGAGCTGATCGATTTGAAAGGAGGGACCTGAAATGAGGGTCGAGGATGAAGAAGAAACCTTCCGTGTCTACCAAGAAATAAACCTATCCGCACACTGGGCGTAAAACCTTGCCGTTAGTGTGTTGCGTAAGATGAGTTTCAAGGGTGGGAGGATTCCACAGTGCATGCCCAAAGTGCAATGTCAAGTGTTCACTCGAGTCCGAGCAGAGTGGGCTTCAAAGTGAGAAGAAGTTGGAGGAAAGGAGGGAACAGAATGGAGGAGGTCCTCAAACAGCTAGAAGTAAAGGAGATGGCTCCCTAAAGAACCTGTGTAATGAGATGTCCTGGAAGTGGAGCACCCACGTCGGCCACGACATGTACTTGGTGCGCCGCTGGGAGGCAAACCCAAGGGTACCTCGTGTACAATTTGTTAAGTTGATTTTTGTTTTAATTTTGTTATGTTTTGTTTTGGTTTTTTGTTTGTTGCTTTTCGGAGTTAGCACAGTGGGAGGGAAGTCTCGAGTGTTCCTGAGGAGGAAGCTAGTAAGCACGGAAGAGGAAAAGTGTGTGGTCGAGCACCCACTTCAGCAAGCCGTGAAAAAACATGCTTTTAGCTAGGCCTAAAGGCTTTAGGGAGTATTTCTTACCCTATTTAAATAATAAGATGCTAAGAGGACATAGCATGATTTAAGTGTAGCGAGGGAAATTTCAATGGAAATTTCAAAAAATTTTTGTGCCTAGCAAATCACAGAATGTAATGCTTGGTGTGGAAAAATGAGAAAAATTTGAAAAAAATTTTGTGAGTTAAGCATGACTTCATCAATTCTGTTGGAGTTTTTATTTCTACTCTTTTCATCAGTCTTTGAACCGAAGAATAAAATTTTTATTTTTTATTTTTTATTATTATTTTTTTATTTTTCTTTATTCGTATATAATGTTTTTAGTCAAAGTTAGGGACTGCTTTCGATGATGAATGGATGACGATCGTCTTCAGGAAAATTAGTCGATAGATGTCTAGTTTTTGAAACCGTAGCAATGGATGCTTGATGTTCTATACTTATGGTGCTGTACATGATGGCAGATGCAAGTATGTTCAAGTGTCAAGCATGCAAGTTTATAACTTTGTTTGAGACACTAGGCTCTTGAATTCCGATTCATTATAATTGAAGCTTAATGGCTGAATTCCTGTGATTAGCCGAGTAAGAGTCTCGTCGATGTCTTGAATTGAGCATGTGCCATGAGTGTAAGGTTTTTGAGTATTCATGCTATTTGGATTGTCTAGAACTTGCCCGGTATGTGTATTGCTAAATTAAGGATGTGAATCAGAGGTGATATGTAATTGAGGCATTTCTTTGAATTAACCTACTTTTTGTCCCTCATTTTACCTACCTTGAGAAATTGATCCTAGTTAGCCCCGCTGAGCTCTGAGCCTATTCTTTGATAGCTGCAACAATAAGCTTAATCCTTTCTTTCATTAACCTTGAATTTGATACAAAGCTCCCCGAGCGCTTGAAGAAGAAAACTGGCTATAAAGGAGAGAGAATGAAAAGAAAGGAAAAGTATGAAGTTGTAGAAGTTGAGAAAGGACAAAGGTGCACTTCGTGTGAAAGTGGTCGATCATTGTTAAGGAGTAAGAAAACAAAGTAATGCAAAATTATTTATAGAGCTCCTCATCGACAAGTCAAAGTGCTTCAAATAAAGTGGGAAACAAAAGAGGAAAAAGAAAACTACCAAGGATATAAAGGTGAAGTAAGGAAGGGAAGTCGCCGTGAGGGCGTGATACAGTGCTCAGAAAGATAGTCGCTATTACCGTCGAATAGTACCTACCGTACTGGAAGTTGGCATTACAACCTTACAAAGTCCTACTTGATCGTACATTCATACATCCTCAAATTAGTGGAGAAACACTAAGGCAACTTATGGGTCATGACATGATGCATGTGAATTCTTTGTGAGAGTGATTGTAATTCTATTCATGTACCCACACATACAGATGTAAAAATTATTTTTGGCGTGTCAGGTAACTCTCCTTCCATGAGGGCACATGTTGAATGAAGGATATAATTCATGTGGGATTTCTTAATCAGTTGATTTGCATGAGTTTGCTCGACCCTGAGCCATGTCAACATAAGGCTGTATCACTGACAAACTATTTCTAGCTTGTATCTTACATAATTATTAGTAATCAACAACTCGAATTATCTTGCTAAATTAGTTATGTGGGAGTCTCCATACGCATGATATGTAAAGGCTGTTCGAGGACGAATAAAGGCTTTAAGTGTGGGGTTGTGATCACTGGGCAAAATAGCATGCCCGTGATACGCTTGGCGACTTGAATTAGTCTTGTTTATCTAAGTTATCTTACATTTTCATGTGATTCTATAAATGTGAAGACACAAAAGCAACCAACATGATTAGCCTTGTTTTGTAGGTTTTGATGACTTTTGAGGAACTAATCCATGAGTGGGGTGAAGTAGAGGCTTGGAAACGGAATGAACACGCCAACGTCAGGTAAAGGGAGGCACAAAACAGCCCACCTGCGCGTCGGCAACGGCCACGGTGGCTACCCAAACAGCCCACCTGCGCGTTGGGCAACGTGCCACTAAGGGTGGCGCGACAAGGAGGAGGCACCGCGCTGCCAAGCAAACATGCCACGCCGCCAACGCGTGTGGTGCCGCGAGGCCAATTTTCTAGGTGTGATTTCAGTGAGCTGTGATGCCTCCATGTCACTTGAGGCAAAGGCTCCGCGATACACTCCGTGACACGGAGCCGTCACGACAAAGCCAAATTATGCAGGTTCTCCATTTACTATAAATAGGACCCTTATCTCCTAATTCCTTTAGGTCACGATTTTATTCTCGAAAACTGCCTAGGAGTGAAGGGAGAAGGGAGAACTCATCTAGGTTTATCAAATTCCTCTCATCTACCAATATCGTGTAAGTATGTAGTTTGTGGCGGTGATTAATAGTAGTGTAGAGAGTTTTATTTAAGATGAATGGCTAGAACCTTCCTCTAGGGTTGAAGCCATGAATTATGATTGTGATTTTATGAAATTGTTTTGGAATTAAGTTATTGATTGTTATTTTCGTCTTGCATTCTGATTTATTGGTTGTTTTTATGATTGATCACCATGAAAGCATATTTGTTAGCTTGGATAATAGCTCGAGAAAGCATTACCTGTGCTAGGACATGAGAATGTGAGGAGCATGATTGTAATATTTCCTGAGAGGTTCTCATGTTTGATAGAAATATACCTAGCACCATGCTTGGTTGACACACGGGGGTTATGAAAGACCAACTTGGGATGTCACATCACCACCAAGAAGTAGTCGTGAGGCTAAGTTGCGTTAAATGGTTAGACGCACGAAAGTCCCAATCGTTTCCCTTAAACCACAACATAATTGACTCGCTCGCGACTAGAAAATTAAACCTCGCTCACAATGATGAAGAGGCTAGATTGTCGTGTTTAGAGGCTCGAAAGACCATGGAACATGCAATTCTAATTATGCAGAAATAACAATTGATAGTTCCATGCTATTCCATTGCAAATCGTACATGGCATCATTATCTCGGTGTTTTAACTTTATGTTGCTCCTAGGCACGTAATATTTCGTTGACCCAAACTTAGACTTAATTATTCTTTAATCGAAAATGTCTATCACCAACACTTTAGGTATTTAAGATCACACTAGAAATGGATAGTTAGAGGAATGGGCTCGCCTCCTATGGGTTCGACAATCAGTTTCTTAAAAAGAGCCACTATATTACTTTCACCACCCGCATAATTTCGCGGACGCGCTTTTGATGTGAAAAAGAGTCGCTAAGTTTTTGGCACTGGCGCGGCTATACGCCAAGTCCTTCGCACAACTTGTACAATGAGTCGCTCAATCATTTGAAGCATTTTCATCGTCACATTCCCAAATCCCGAGTCTAGTCTAAGGCACACACAGGGTATTTTAATATCTCCCCCTTGGGAACATTCATCCTCAAATGTGCGGTAAACATACTAGATATTGGGAAAAAGAAACTATCATCTCAAATACTAAATATCTAGAGCTGAAAACTGAAGAAGTGACTAACTCCGGACTAAAATGCATGACTAACCGACCCGTGAATCACACATGTATACACTAATAGGAAAGAAACTAGAACACATGAATTGAACATGAAACCGACAGAGTATTAAGGGGAAACTAACACCCAGCTAGAATTGAACCAAAAGGGAATAAATGAGGTATTAGCCATCATATCACTTTCTACCTTCCCACGAGCTCCCTAAACATGTTGATTTCCATAAAACCTTTATCGAGGCTACTTCCATATTTTTTTTTAGCTTCCGCACTTGAAAATCATCAGTTTCTCAATCGGAACCTCTTCATAGCTAAGGCTATCCTTCATACCCACGCTCTACACTGGAAAAACCAAAGCCGGATCACCATGCACTTCTTTTTTTTAAAAAACATAAACATGGAAAACTCGATGTATTGAAGCCAATTTTAAGGGCAACTTAAACTCATAAGCCACCTTGCCAACGCTGCCTCATAATGGGAACTAAGTTTCACTTCTTCCAATCTCATCACCCCCTTCATGGAGATACCTTCAGAGACACCCAATCACAACTTCAAACTCAAGTTCTCTCCTCCTCACATCCACATAAGACTTTAATCCACTGCGTTTTTTCAACCTTTCTCTTATAATTTTGAACTTTATCCTTAGCCTCATGAATCGAACTGCTCCTATCAATGTAGCTTCACCGACTTCGAACAAACCAATAGGTACCCACACTTCCACCCATAAAATGCCTCAAATGGAGCCATCCGGGAATGCTAGAATGGTAAAACTATTGTTATATGAAAATTCGATGAGAGGAGAGTGATCATCCCAACTACTTCTGAACTAAATCACCCACACTCTCAACATATCATCAAGAGTCTAAATGGTCCATTCATCCTGAGCGTCTGTCAAGGGTGAAAAGTTTACTATGCTGACCTCGAGTATCAAGTCCCTTGAACTCGGGAGGTAAAGTGAGTGCCTCTATCTCGATATGGCTGCATAAGGGCACTTCTATGCACCGAAATAACTCGAATATACAATTTAGCATAATCATCCGCTGAGTTGGTAGTCTTGACCAATGGAAAATGAGCTTTTTTTGTCAACCTATCCACAATCACCCATATGGTGTCATACTATTGTCTCGCGAGTACAAGAAAACCCCGTAATGAAGTCCATATTAATTTTATCCCACTTCCAAGTAGGATACTAATGTCAAGGAATACACCTACAAAGCATGCTGATGCTCAACTTTCACCCGTTGACAATTCGAACACTTTGCCACAAACTCGCTATGTCCTTATTCATGTCATTCCAAAGAATAGACTTCCCGTAGGTCATGGCATATTTTGGTGGTAATCGATATATAGAATATCAGAACCATGAGCCTCATGTAAAATCTACTCCCTCGGTCATCAACACCTGCAATGTCGCAAATAACCTTGATATCAGACACCATCTCCCTCTTGGGACAAAACCTCCACCTTCGATCCGTCATACATCCTTCAACTTACCAAAATAGACTTCCCCTCTCTCTTTGTCGCCCTGACTTCGCCACAAAGGAAGATTCTCATCCATTCTAAACAATGACACCACCATCCGAGTCAACAAGACGAACTCTTAGCTGTCCAAAGCCGATGCACATCCTCACCAACTCTTCCTCCCATCTTCTACATGGGACACACTCTCCATAGAATTCCTACTAAGAGCCTCTCGTCACCACACAGTTACTGCTCGGATAATAAAAGATGCCTATATCGTAATCTTTAAGAAGCTCTAACCACCTTCTTTGGATGTAGATTTACATCCTTGCAACACGTATCGTAGGCTTTGTGGTCCGTAAACACATCCACATGGACCTTGTAAAGATAGTGTCTCCAAATATTCAATGCAAATACTACTACTACCAACTCGAGGTCGTGAGGTGGATAGTTCTTTTCATGGGACTTTTTAACCGCTTAAAGCATAGTCTATAACCTTACCATACCGCATTAATACAAAACCAAGGCCAACTCGAGGCCGAATATACCACAAACTCCATCGCCATCTCAGTAGTGTTAACACTAGTGCTGGAGGTGAGCTTCCAGCTCAACCTCTTGGAAGCTCTTCTCCTCACTAGCCTCCGACCATTGAAACTTCACTTTCTTCTAGGTCAACTTAGCTGACCGTGCCGCAATGGATGAAAGCCTCCATAAAAACCACCGCAGGTAACCAACTGCTCAAGAAACTCCTAAGTATCTCGAAGGACTAACCGATTCCAGCTGCCTCTCATAGCTTCTATCTTTTGAGAGTCCACCTCGCACACCCACTTGACACCACATGACCCAAAAAAGTGCCATCGAGCTTAACAAAACTTACACTTTCGAATTTAGCATAACCGGCGTATCTCGGGTAGTCTATAAAGACCACCCTCATACGAGTGGCATGCTACTACCATCCAACAAGATATGAGAATGTCTTCTATGAACACAATCATGAACATGTCCAAATATGGCCTGAACACCCTTTTCATCAAATCTATAAAAGCCGAGGGGAGCATTCTTTATTCCATAAGACATAACTACAAACTCATAGTGATCATACCGAGTCCTCGAAGGCCGTCTTCGAGATGTCACTCTCTCTAACGCCCGAGCCGATGATATCCGGATCCGAGGTCTATCTTTGAAAAACACATGGCACCTTGAAGCTTGTAAAACAAGTCATCAATTCTAGAGAGGAGATACCTTTTCATGACGGTGACTTTGTTCAATCGCGTATAGTCAATGCACATCCGAGGGAACCATCCTACCTGCATATAGAGTACTGTACAATTTATTATTGGGATTTTCTAGGTCTGATGAAACCCTTGTCAAAGAGATCCTTCAACAGCTCCTTCAACTCCTTTAGCTCAACCATTTTGTAAGGAGGAATAAATATAGGTTGCGTATTGGGAATAAGGTCGATGCCAAAGTTGATCTCCCACTCGGGAGAAATTCCCGATATATCATTAATAATGCTCAAACCACATTTCCAACTAAAGTATGAAGCGGAAGTTGTCAATAAAGAACCCAACTAGAGGTTGGGGTCGATCCCACAAGGAATATGGAAGATCTAGATTATAGCCGGTAGATGAACTTGTATGGTAATTACTTCACAATGGGAGGATTCTAATAAAAATCAATAATAGAAATAAACAACAGTCAAGATTATGTTTTTGAATCAATAATTAATAGATAATTAGGGTTCGTGTTCCCCATGGGTTCATAACAACTTTGGTTATACACTCGTGAGCTTTACCAATACTTACTTACAAAATTGATAACTTAGGTTCATTCAAACGATCGACCAATCCCTATTGAATGACTATCCTCAATTACTCGACCAAGTCTCATGAGTTTTTCAAACTAACCGTTATTACTAAGTTGCAGAAATAACTATCCTGCAACCACAACTCAAGTTAATACAATGATCATCAAGATCAAGGCTCTGTTGTAATTTTGCTTTCCTAATCTCTACCTCTTCGACCAAAGCAAGTAAAGAATTCAGGCACTTCCTAACGTTGCGCACCGCTAAGAATCATTAAATGTGAAGAGACTACAATATAAGTAATTAGTATTGGTTTTAGACTCACTTTGTGCAAACCTAACTTGTTAATCCGTCATGGTTCCCACAACCCTAGCTATGGAGGTTT
>JACEIK010003737.1:23023-33340 GCA_018107945.1 Datura stramonium | reverse complement strand
ACCTCACTCGCACATGGTACATGAACTATTTTCACTTTACCTGTCTGGTTCATACATGGCTTAACAAGACTAGCACTATTAATAACTAAATAACATAAAATGATCCACAGAAATCATGCATTGTTGTCATAAATACATAGAAAATTTTTTTAAAACAGGGTCAATTTTTCAAAATCAACAAAAGTAGTGCATATCCATTGGCTGAGTATTCCAATGTTACTTTCTAATCAAACAAAAATAACAACTAAAAACAAAAAAGTCCTAACATATGCTGGTTCTACTAGATAACATGCCTGAGGGAAAAGAAACACAGCAAGAAAAATCCTCAGACGAATAAAAATATCCCAAAAATACAAGTACACCCCCCCTTTTAAAAAATGAGATTCATCCCCGAAGAATAAAATATAAGCATGAAGGGAAAAGGGACATACCTGTGGCTACTCATACTTCACCTCTGTCATCTTGCGAAGGTGGTACCTCCGCATTAGTAGTGGCGCTAGCGGTGGCTGGCGCACTCAATGGGTAACAATGGGGGTAGTGGTCCACCCCTCAGTGAATATAGCCGCTTGAACAACCTCTGTAGTAACTGGGGCTGAATGTGGATCACGTGAAGGGTCATGGCCACTAGCAAGCTTGGGCTGAGCTGTGGTGGAGCTTCCCTCTCCTCTAACTCTCTCATGCAGCTCAGTCATATGCTCCTCATGAGCCCCATACTTTCCGCGCTAGCCCTCTTACACTCTTTCTTCTCTTTCTTTCTGTTCTTTTTCAAACTCTCCTCACCAGCATCTTCAGCAGCTCTCTTCTTTCCTTTATGGCCAACTGCAGTTGGCCCCCAATATGCTACTAAATCAACATCCTCCTCAAGCTTCGCATCTAGGTCCGAAAGAGTGGGGGCTGCTATAAGAGTTGGTTTCCATAAAGATAACTCAACCACTTGACTCTAAAGATCCCCCAACTCTGCACGGATACTGCCGGTGTTTGACTGCTCGGCCATCCTCAAGTTCAATATGCTTTCAAACTATCTAGGTGGGAATGAAGAACCTGAGCTGCTGCATCTATCTCAAATTTGACCCATGGAATTACATTCTCCATCATTGCCTGAATTTTGCGCTCGGCCATGGTCCATATCTTTTCTAGCTTCTGGAGTAAATCCTGTGGTACCAAGATGTACCATGCTGGAGTCTGAGCCTGTACACTGGGCAACGGTGTAGCTGAGCTACTGGGAGCTGACTCTGAATGACCGACATTTGTAGCTAGTGTCTCGCTCTACTCCTGAGTACTGAGGACATTCACCTGTACGTTCCCTGCTGGCTGAGCTACTGGGATAGCTGTAGGCATCATGGATCTGCTTACCGGGTTCATCTCATCCCAGATAAGGCCTATGTCTGCAATTCTTTTTCCTCCGATCAATCTCTCACACCCCGCTGAACTCTTGCATCCCTGCACAAACTGCATACAAGGATCGGGAATGGAATAGTAGTACTTACTTCCACTGCCTAGTCTCGTATCTCTGTAGCTGTGATCCATTGGATGTTAAGAGGGTAACGAGACATGAGGCATGCCACCAACGCCGCTCTATCAGCACTCAGTGTGTTATCATTGACCGTGGGCGCTAATCGATGTCTCACCAGTGTTCAACAGGCCTTTGCTATGAAGTTCAGTGAATTATTTATCACCTGCTTGCAACCTATAACCCACTCAACCTCATTCTTGTTCTCAGTTATCACTTTTGCTTGCCATTGCAGCTGCCTCTGTCGCTCACCCCTACTCAGACTCCTAATCTGCTTCATTGCCTCAACCCTGAAATCATACTCTGGGGTTATCATTGTTGGTATGAACTGAGGTCCATATAACATCCGTGCAATAGTTCGATCGGATACATCTACTACTCGCCCTCAGACTAGAACACTCTCCAAGAAAGGGTACTCCTTTATCTTTTTCCCCTTCTTTGCTTTCTCCTCCATTGTGGCTAGGTAGTTGGCGTAGAACTCCCTAACGATCTCTTTTGTGTATTGTGTAGGGGTCTTGGCCATTCATTCTAACCCATAGAAGATAAAAATATGCTTCATCTCCTCAACTTCATTCAAGGAATTAGTAAGGATCCGTGGTTCTTCTTGGATGCTTCTTTTTGGTTTGTTCTGGGCCGTGAGAGCGATTGCATTGTTCATATATTTCTTTCACACCCGACACTCTCCACCACATTGTTCTGTTTTCTCTAGCAGGGTTCTCCTCCTCCACTTCTTCCTCACTATTTTATGCATCATTCTGGGTCCCTTCTGACCCTTCCTCAGTGTTGGTGTCGATTCTCGGCCTTTGTTGTTCCTCTCTAGCTCCCTCTTCAGACTGGGGAGCTTGAGTGGATGTGGCCATGGTTTCTTTGTCTTGGGCCTTTGCTCTTTCCCTAGTGGTTCTGGTTCCATCTGTGTCTAAGGTGTCTACTTGATAATCCTCAAGTGAACCACTAGGTGAATCTCTAGCCTGATCAGACTCTGAGTCCGTTGTTTCATCTATCAATGTCCTGCGGGCTTGTGTTTTGTCTGCCCTACGTTTGTATGTCATTGTACCTGGTGATCTACGAGTGTATCCTACGACTTGTACCATTGAGGTACGAACCGTAGGATGAGTTGTAGGTCGAACTTTTCTTTGAATTTTCTCTGTTTTCCACTGCCACTGCTGCCATGACTCGTAGGACCTCACCACGAATCGTACTGAGATCCTGTAGCTGTAGGGGAGGTCCTGCGGAAAAATAGCTCGACGCCAGGANGCTGCCATGACTCGTAGGACCTCACCACGAATCGTACTGAGATCCTGTAGCAGCAGATTTTTAAGCCACCTGTTTTTGTTTCCCTGCACACTGGGCACACATTAGTTCAATAACTTGGGTTGCCTCCCAAGAGGCACTTGATTTAACATAGAGGCACAAAGCAGGTGGTCTGGTTACTTAGATTTCACCAAACCACCACTTGGGTTGCCTCCCAAGAAGTGCTTGATTTAACGTCGCGGCACGACGCAAGTTTCTTGACTACTCAGAATTCGTCAAGTGAATCATACTCATTCTCTAGTTCTAAGATCACACATAATTCCTTTGGTTGCTTCATAGACCGACATATATTGAAAGTGACCTCTTCTTTGTTTAGTCTGAACTTCAATAGGCCAGCTTCCACATCTACTAGAGCTCTCCCAGTGGTGAGGAATGGCCACCCTAGAATGATGGGGACCTCATAATTGACCTTGCAATCCAAGATCACGAAGTCCGCTGGGAATATAAACTTATCAACCTTGACGAGCACATCAACTAGGATGACCACTGGTCTCTTTACTGTTCTTTCATCCATCATTAGCCGCATGTTGGTTGGTGTGGGGGCTCCCAATCCTAGCTTATTGAAGACCGTCAAGGGCATTAGATTAATGCTAGCTCCCAGATCACATAGTGCCCTCACGAACTCAACATTACCAATGGTGCAAGGTATCGTGAAGGAACCTGGGTCTTCTTTTTTCTAAGCTAAAACCCTTATTGCTATGGCACTGCAGTGATGGACACTGTCAACCAGCTCATAGCTCACAGATCTTTTCTTCGTCACTAGGTCCTTCATGAATTTTTCATATCCCGACATCTTCTCTAGTGCTTCGACCAACGGTATATTCACAAAAAGTTGTTTAAGCATTACTATTATCAACCTTTTTCTTCATCCTTTATGGGAATGGTGGCAGTGTCTCGGGATAGCCTTTTGCACTAGAGTTGCCCCTTGATCAATGTCACATTCCTTCTCACTCCTAGGGGCCTTTTGAAACTCATCATGTTGTGTCTCATCACCAATCTCTTCTTCATCAATCAAACTCTCTTTCCTCCTTTCAACTTCAACAGGAAATGGGGGGTCAACTGTGGTTTTACATCTCCTAGTCATCACTGCCATGTAATGAGCATCATTCTTTGGATTCTGGACAGTGTTTCTAGGAAATGTACCCTTTTGCCTATTGATGCCGACAGTTGCCCAAGTTGGTGTTCTATCTGCTTGATGGCGGTGGCGTGAGATTCCACTTTCTGACCCATGCTAGATAAGTCACTTTGAATTTCTTTTAACTGATCATCTAAGGGCCTCACCTTTTTCAGCATTTCAACCATCATACTTTCCAACTTTGATAGTACGGCCTCCCCTTCTCGTGCGTTAGGAGGCACATAGACTCCATCCTGGTCATTGAGATATCCGCCATTTCTTCTCCATTCTCCCTCTCGCTCATGACTATGGATCCTATCTCTGAACCCATTCCTGTTGTTGTTGTCTCTGTATTGGTTCCAACATTGATTTCCAGAAACTTGGCGCCAATTTTCATGTCCAGACGCTTGGGCGTTGGATCGAAAACCCGCTACCTGACTATCTAGAAAGTTTGCCTCTTCCTCAGAATCAGAGTGATCTGCTCCCTTCTCCCTTCTTTGAGTTCCCATTACATTTACCTTTTTGGCTCCTTCTCCCATGATATGCTTTGTCAGCAAATCCAATGATGTGCGCATGTGAGCCAACTCCTGATCGCGTTTTTCCTCCTTCCTTCGTTGGTCTGTAGTCAAACAAACAACATATGTACCTTCCACTACATCAGCCTCCCTCGTATGTCAGGCCCTGGTTTTCTTTGTCACCTTGTCAAGGATAGTGGTTGCTTCCTCCCAGGTGTGACTCATCAATTCTCTACCTGCCACCGTGTCTGCTACAACCTTGTTTCTATTATTAAGAGACCTGTAAAAGATTTCCAACAAACTATCTTCTGGGATTTTATGGTTCCGGCACTTAGTCAACTTCTTTTTGAACCTCAACAATGTTTCATGAAGTGCCTCTGTCTTAATTTGCCAGAAGTTGTAGATCTCATTTTTTAACTGTAACATCCTTGATGGGGGAAAGAATCTCTCCAAGAAGGCTTGTTTAAGCTCCCTCCAATTGGTTATGGAGTCGTTGGGAAACTACGATAACCACAAAGTAGTTTCCCCTGATAGAGAGAAAGGGAAGAGTCGGAGTCTTATTGCATCCTGGCTTACTCCAGGCAACCTGTATGCCTTGCATATTCCTACAAAGTTCATCAAATGTAGCTTGGCGTCATCCGTTGCGTGGAGACTGAACACCCCCTTCATGTTTAGCAATTGAATCATGGTACTCGTAATGTAAAATTTGTCCCCAGCGGGCAGTAATGGTGGCACAATTGCTCCAGTTGACCCAACATTATCAATATCTGAGTCCTCATCATCGAAGAACTGAGGGGCTAATATCTGAGCTCGGTTGCCCCTCCCATGTCGACCATCATTTACCACCTCATCTCTATCATCACCAGCCTGCTGAAGTGCAGCTAACCGAGCTAGCTCAGCTTTCCTAGCTTCTTCAGCTATGCAGTCTTCTCTCTGCTCAGGTTTTCCATTCTATGCAGTGCTCGTTTGATTTCGGTATTTAGTGGAACAAGGGGGTCTCCTCTACTCCGAGTGCTTGGTGTTCACCGTAGGATAGCCTGTGGGTAATCAAAATCATTAAAAATAAACATAATTAAGGAAATAACTACCAAAAAGTCAACTACAAGAAAATAACCTAGTCTTAGCCGTATTCCCCGGCAACGACGCCACTTTTTGATAATGCTAAAACCACACTTCCAACTGAAGTATGAAGCGGACATTGTCAATAAAGAACCCAACTAGAGGTTGGGATCGATCCCACAAGGAATATGGAAGATCTAGATTACAGCCGGTAGATGAACTTGTATAGTAATTACTTCACAATGGGGGGATTCTAATAAAAATCAATATAGAAATAAATAGCAGTCAAGATTACGTTTGTGAATCAATAATTAAAGGATAAGTAGGGTTTATGTTCCCCATGGGTTCATAACATCTTTGGGTATACACTTGTGAGCTTTACCAATACTTACTAACAGAACTGATAACTTTGGTTCATTCAAACGATCGATCAATCCTTATTGAATGACTATCCTCAATTACTCGACCAAGTCTCATGAGTTTTGCAAGCTAAGCATTATCACTAAGTTCAAGATATAACTATCCTGCGACCACAACTCAAGTTAATACAATGATCATCAAGATCAAGGCTCTATTGTAATTCTCTTTTCCTAATTTCTGCCTCTTCGATCAAAGCAAGTAAAGAATTCAGGCACTTCCTAATGTTGCACACCGCTAAGAATTATTAAAAATGAAGAGACTACAATATAAGTAATTAGTATTGGTTTTAGACTCACTTTGTACAACCTTAACTTGTTAATTCGCCATGGTTCCCACAACCCTAGCTATGGAGGTTTTAGCCTCTCATAGTTGCAAGGTTGTGATTTGTGTTCATTATTGAAGACATAAAACAGTACTTACAAAGATGATTGAGAAAAACAATTCCTTCAATTAATCCACGGAATCTTGAATAACAAGTAGCAATAAAAAGATGAATTCAAGAAAAGGTTGATCACAAGGTTGAAAAAACTCAATTCTCTCTTTCAATGTTGTGAAATTTCTTACTATAATGTTTTCCTACTATAATTAAGTCTATTGGTCAATCTCTATGAGAAATAAAACATAAAAAGTATTTATAGGGACACAAGAATCTTTTTCCTAAATTAACAGGATTACTTTCCATATCTGTAGCCGAACTCGTCATGAGTCCACCTACGACTAGTAGGGGCTTCTCATGGACCGTGGCATCAACTCGTGGCTTGAAATGCTGGATGAATTTTGGCTAAGTGTTGGGCCAATGTACGATTCGTACCAACATCCTACGACTCGTACATTGCACACATGGCTTGATCCTGATATTTTAAACTTTTTCTAAACTTCTTCACGACCGGTATGGTACGACTTGTACCTTCATCACACCGGTCGTAGGGCACTCTCGTACTGAGAATCAGCCTCCTGTGCAATTCTTCTGGATTTCATCACGACTGACTTACAACGACTTGTACCACCATGTTATGATCCGTGACAAGTCTTCGGGGATCATCTTCCAAGTTAAACTTTCAGCTTCTCATCAAGGCCCTTAGTACGACTCGTAGGTCCATCCTATGGATCGTACTGTGGATTGCACTTTTTGCCCTTTTTTGCACACTTTTAGCTTCTTTTTACGATTTATTGTTCCAACACCCATTTATCCTGAAATCAAAGGAAAAGTGCCTCATGTCCACATAAATACACCTAAGTCCATGCTTTTTTCTTAGTTTTGGCGTCAATAGTGCTATAAATCCACAACACATCAATCATCTGGAAACACTTTTGGATATTCACACACTATAGAAACTGACTGGATAGTTGGAGTTTCAGATGTAGCATTCTTTACCCTAACTAGATGGTACGTGCAACCTTTAGAGATAATCTTTCCGGTCTTAAGGTAGAAAATGAAGCGACCTATAGGCACAACTGAACTACCCTTCCACTCTAGGACTGGCTCACCCAGAAATCAGAACTCTACCACATGGGTTCTACAATTCACTGAGGCATAACATGCATTTAGACAATCTGTGCCAAAGATAACATCAAAATCTGTCATGGCTAGCTATACTAAATCTTCTAAGGTGATTTTCTGATGAACTATGATAGGGGAATTTTTGTACAACCGTCAAGCTATAACTGAATCACCAAATAGTGTAGAGACTGAGAAGGGTTCTGATAGAATTTTGGGACTGACTCCGAAAGTACTAGAAACATAGGGCGTCAGAAAAGAAAAAGTATCTCCTGGGTCTAACAATGCCTATACATCAAAGTTGAATACTCATAACATACCAGTGACTACATCTGGTGAAGTCTCCTATTCCTGACAAGATGCAAGGGCATAAAACCTATTCTGGCGCTAACCACCACCTACACTGGTGGACGCACCCTGCTGAGCTGGGCGTGATGGTGTTGCTACTGAATTGGTATCCTGAGTACGACCCCTACCAGCCCCCTACCTAGCCAACTGACATTCCCGATGCCCGTTCCTGGATCTACCACACCTAAAGCAGATATTTGATCCAATAAAGCACTCCCCTATATGATTCTTGCCACACTTCCCATAGTCTGGAAAGGTACTCTCTACTTGCATGCTCCTCTGTCCCCTCGAACCTGATGCTCTGCTCCTTTGATCACCCCGTGATCTTGATGGAGCACTGGTATGATGGTGCTAGAACTAATGAGCTCTTATGGGACTATTGATGATGTCCGCCTCTTGATCTCTGCTGGGAGAACCCAAAACTATCTTTCATGGCCCTCTTGGCCTCCCTCTCCCTCAAATGCGCTGCCTCCATCTGCTGGACATACCAAAACAATCATGGAAAGTCGATGTCTTGATGAAGCATAGCGGTCATACAGTCCTTGACCAGGTAATCTACTACTCCATGCACAAACCTGCTCACCCGAGCTCTCTGATCAGCCACCATCTCTAGTGCATATTTAGACAGGTGAACTCTAAAGCATACCCCTAGACTGTCATATTATTCTGCCTTAGGTTCATAAACTCAACTTCCTTGATCTACCTCATCTCCCAGGGGAAGAATCGATCCAAGAATGTGGTAAGGAAATCATCCCAACCAATGGGACCTGCTCCAACTACTTTTCTATCCTTCCACTGTTTGAACCAGATGTGGGAAACCCCCTTCAACTAATTAGAGGTTAGGTCTACGCACTCCTCCCCTGTCACCCCCATAATCTGGGTAATCTTCTGGATTTCATCAATAAACTCGTGTGGATCCTCATCCACCTTTGATCCGAGAAACTTTAGAGGGTACATCCAAAGAAATTCCCTAACACTTGTCGCTACCGCATTCCCATTCTGAGGAACTTGTGCTATCGCCTACTGGTTAACCTGGGTGGTCAATGCTTATGCCAATATCTGGATGACTGCCCTAAACTCAGCATGGTCAACTTGCCCAGGCATATGATCCTCCAGGGCTGGTGGGGCCTGCTGGTGCCCATCTCCATTGCCATTCTCATGGCCATTTCCATTTCTATTCCTTCTTCCATTAACTCGGTGAGGGGGAAAGATTCTTCAAATGTGTGTAGCATGAGTTAGAAGGATAGAGAGACACTTCATCACACGACATATATCATGAAAGAAAGGAAATTCCTAAAACGTTTCATAGCCTCTTCGTCGTAAGTGTGGCATGCTTCACACCCATGAAAAAGACTATACTTAACGCGTATTTCAGACACCCCAGGACACTTCAAAATATGACGCTTTGATACCAAGTTTGTCATGACCCGAACACAGGCAAAAATCTAGACTAGGAACCTAGAGCCACAAATGGCTCCAAGTTGACTCATTTCATGAACAAGATAACTAAAGCTCAACATAATAAATGCGAAAAATTATCATATTAAATAGCAGAAGTCAAAGAATACAACAACATCTGAACAACGGAATACATAACACTAATCTGAAGTTGAATACATACTATGTATGATAAACCTCTAAAATCTGAAGAGTTGATAGGACAAGACCCCAATTAACTCACTAAATAATTGAAACTAAAAATAAACTGGTAAGAAGGCCCTCAGAGGATGAGGACTCACCAAAAAGATGGGAAATGCTAGCTTTGAGGATCTTGCTAACGGCGGGACTGAACCTTCACGTCTAAGCCTGTATCATGAAATGATACAATATAGAGTATGTTGTGAGTACTTGGAATGTACCGAGTATGCAAGTAAGTAAAAACAGATAGTTAAAAAATACATAAGAGTTCATAAGAGCAGGACAGTCTAATCATGAGTGAATATAATAATATAAACATAAGGGTTCAAGGCTTTCAAACCATTCATAATTTAGTCATAGTTATAATCATAACAGAAACCTAATAAAATATAACTTGAGCCAAAGTAACATAAACATGACAGTGCATAAATCATAAGGAACAATGGGAGAACTCCTTTTAAGCGACACCATCATGATAGAGCTTACATGATGCCCCAACTATCTTGGTCAAGTGGGTAGACCCGTCCCAAGCTTGCCAAGAAAGGGACGTGCATGATGTGATATCACAAGGAGGGTCCATGAATACATATACCTACGGTGGCATGTAGTTCTGAGACCACAGGGTTTACATGAACGCCGGGTCCACCTGGTGCTAGCACTACTCCCAAAAACATACACATGAGGGCTCATATAGTAATCGTGGAATCATTCATAAAATTCATTGCCAATAAATCATAACATGTTGATCATACTTGAAATACATGATTATCCATGAATAAGGGACCGCGAGTCGGCCACAAGTCATAAATTCATAAATCATGAAGAACATGCATATTTGTGAAAATTCATGTACTTGACATTCATAAATCCATGAAGAGTACTTGAAGAGAAATCATATCATAAA
>JACEIK010003737.1:1451-22720 GCA_018107945.1 Datura stramonium | reverse complement strand
CTTCACAATCCTACCTACCTGGTAATCTGGACTCACACTCTTCCTTGAAAGCCCAAAGGAATTGGAGAGTTCTAAACTTGTTCTTCCTTTAGAAATCCTCTAGTTTGCATTCATGGGGAGGGAATGGGTTAGAATAGATTTAACCCTCTTAAAACTCCCCTAATTTGAGCTTAATATGACATAGTTTAGGCTTAGGAGCTTAAAATTACAAAATTGCCCTAATTAAAACGTAAATTTTTTTTACTCTGCTAGATTTCACGACTCACACCTCGAGTTGTACCTCCATACCACGACTCGCGGATAACATCCGTTACTTCCTTCCAAAATTTTCTCAAGTGTCATGCCTTCGAAAGCTGACTCGATAGGAAGAGTTGTTACTCGACACAACGACTCATTGTGTCCTCTTGTCGTCACCACTGACTCCACAAGTAAAGCTTCTGAAACTTCCAGCATGAGTCAACCAATGAATCGTACCACCAAACCACGGGTCGTTGGACCCATCCATTGCCTCTGCACCAACTTTCATTGAAACTCATCACGAGTATTTACCACAACTTGTTGTTCCTTACAATGAGTAAAATCAAGACATGTACCATTCAACCCTTTTACCTTAGAGGCAAACAACAACTTCAAACCACGACCTGTTATGTCACCCAACAGGTCGTCCTTGGACTCATTACTACTGAGCCTTCTACTACAAATTCTGACCACGAGTGGTACCATGAATCGTTACTCCTTCCCATGAGTTGTTCTGATTTATTTTTCAAGCATTTTCTGTTGGTCACATTCTCAAATTCCGAGTATAGTCTTAGGCACTTCCTAGGTATTACATGCAGATAACATTTATATGGCTCCCAATCTTGAGACAAATATTCTCCATCTTTCTGAATGGGCCCTGAAATCTTCCCTCTCAACTCTTTTGTTCTTCTTGAATAGAAAAAATTGTTGAGAAATTTATTTGAATTAAATCTGCCAATAGCTAATGGACCCTACAGGCTCACTCTATAACCATTCCCTTGCTTCTCCAATCAATGAAAAGGGAAATAGTGTTAGCTTTACATATTCATCTGAGACATTCTGATTTTGAAAATTCTTGCTTAGCTTGACGAATGTGACCAAATGCTTGTGTGGATTTGTTGTACCCTATTTTTCGCGCGAAAGATGGGCCATTAAAATATGACAACTCTTTCAAGATACAAAGAAGAGAGTTGCCACATAACAAATTAATGTGCATTAGGGCACCATTTTAAATTAATTAGAGAATAACTTATTTTTTATCCTACATCACCAGAGATTGTGTAAAAGTTCAAGTTACATCGAAAGAAATATTTTAGGCACATTTCAAGATTCACAATCGTTGGTCTCTATCGGATTCATTTATTATGTGGAAAAATTATGTGATAAGAAAAAATTGATTGTATTAGGCTAAGTATTTAAATGTTTAAGCATCCAAACTTCTTATTTTGCTAGATAAATAAATAAATAGTGCTAAAAAAATAAATTTTATTTTCTTATTAAAACAAGTACAAATACCTACATGATTACTTATATTTAGCTACTAATATGAGATATGAGAGATAAAAGAATTAGATGGTAACGAAGAAAGAATGGGATGGTAAGAAACAAATTAAAGTAGTATCTAATAATATTCTTATATTAGATACAGAACTTTTATGATTGCAAAAAATTTAAAATTACAAAATACTAAACTAGCCCGAACAAATGAAGTATACAAAGATCATAACGTTAAGCTCACATCAAGTTAAGTTGAGAAAATATATAAGTCAGAAGTGATCGTTCAACTTCGTGCAAAGCCTTTAAGGGATTTTTTAGCCAAACTATCATGGTTATCAGTCCGTAAGTGTATCATGCGGGTTACTGCTTACTCCAAGAGGAACCCAAAAAGAAAGGGGGTTATTTTTATCCTAACGGGATAACCTTGAGCAACTTAAATAATATTTAACAATAAATTTAATGGTTTATCATATTATTTAGCGAACAATAGGCTATCATCTGCCACTAAATGCTTAATTTAATTAATTATTATTCCTAATAATGCTCTAAAAAAAGGATAAAAGACTAAGCGTTTTATAAATATCTCTCTGCCCCGGATCTTAAAATCCAAGAGCTATTGAACTTCTATTTGAATTTGGGGTTTAGACATAAGAAGGCCTAATGTTAATAAAAAGCCCACAATTAGCGTCATATAAAACAAGTGAGATTTAAAACTATTAGCACATAATAATTTCATGTGAACCTCTAAACCGATTAAGAATAATTAAGGAGTTGACATGCTGAAATTAAGAATAACAATGATTCTATTAAGAATAACAAATAACTAAGCATGTTTTTCTATTATATAAGTGAACACATAACAAAGTAAAAAACATCTGACTCCCATCCACAATCCCTCTTCCACTACTTCTCCCACAAAATTGTAACAGACAAATGAGATGAATATATAAGGTATTAAAATATGGATCCACTACTTTATAAATCAGAACAGTCTATACATACAAGTATTGAGCATGTTTGAGAGTAAATACGGATTTATTTCTAGAGCAAGTAGGAATATAATTATGTAGATTTAAGTATATCACTATGATGAGCTCCAGCAGACTGATAGACATCTAATTTTAAATATGCAGATAAACAGACATTCTTTGTAAGGGTGATATATGATTAACATACACAAGCGTACCCCCAAGAAAATTTCTTGTAAACATATATTTTGGCAGTTTACCATCTTTCAAAAGAAATAATTGATAAACTCTATGTGCACAATCTCTAGGTGTGCATGATCTCATTTTAAAAATTACAAGAAAGAAATAACATTTTAGTAAGCTAAAGATGGACATTACATCTAAGAATTTAAAAGTAAAGATACAAAAGTTACAACAAAGTATATAAAATAGAATTGTTTGATTTGGATCTAATTGCCAGATGTTTAAGTAAACATGCAAACTTCAAGTGTTTTCCAGAAGTTTGAAGCTTCTCAGAATGAAAGTGAGATATATTAAGTCTTATAGGCATGCTTTTTAACTATTTGAAACAGGCGTGATTGAGTTATGTTTGAGACTTTCAAACATGATCTTTTATTCTTTTGAAATAAAAAACTATTGATAGTCAACAAAAGACAAAGGCATTCAAGGAAATTCAAATATCCATCCCAAACATGACATATTATTGGTAAGTTCCTCTGTGTTCTTTATAACTTTGGTGCCGAACTATATTAAAGGAAATGATGACTAACTGATGGCTCTTTTGTCATGGATTAAGGCTCATATCCATTAGTTGCCTCCAAGCAGAGAACAACAACGTGGTTAGACAACGCACTTTATTATTTTTATTGGAGGATAACCTATGTCCCGCCATAATTTATAAGACTTGAAATGATATCTAGTGGCACATGAGTGTTTTGATGATTGAAAAAGGACCTGAAACATATCCTTGAACCATGTCAGAATAATTGGTTCAAATATTATGAATCCTAGTTGAAATAGAATACTCCGGAAAAGAGTCTCATGTTATAAGAAGATAAAGGCATTTCTTGTTGAAGTAGACTTAGAATAAAAGTCTACAAAGAAGGAAGGTGTAAGAGTCCAAGTAGAATAGAAGTTTTTGTTTCCCATGAGTTCTTGTTGAATAAGAAAACATGAGAGGCGGAGATATAAATACCCAAGGACGTCTACGAAGAAGGTCAAGCACTCAAATAGAGAGAAAAGACAGATAAGTGAGTTTTCAAGTGAATTATGACATACCATCTTAGTGCAACCTATTGCAAAAAATCAAAAGTGAAGAATGTGATTTATGGGAATATGGTCAATAGCTTTCAATTCTAATATCTTGTATTAGGAGTTTGCATTGAGTTGTAATATGTTGCTTTCTTAGGAAAACTGTTTTGAATACAAAGTTTGGTTATTCAAGTTAAGGATATCTTGAAGATTGTTCAATATCTTGTTGACTGTTGAAATTAGAAATTAGTATTAATTCATAGGTTATCAAATTTGTAATCTCGAAAAGTTGTTTGTGTTAGTGATGTTAGGGAAATCCTAATGTGGTATGAGCCGTGATTCTTTTAACCTTTTTGAGCAGGAAGTTTTTCACGCAAAATTTATGCATATTTCACTTTTGGCTTAAGTTAAAGGTTTTTTTTTCAAGAAATAGTTAGATTGACCTGGTTCTTTGATAAGACTTCATCAAATAGTGTAAACCTCATTATTTTATCTCATTAATTAGGGGTGCATAAGTCAACAATTGTTATTAGGGCAGATTTCTTTATTGACAAGTTTAACCATTAAGAAAAAATCAGATGAATTCTACACCTCCACTTGGACATAATGAGGGACAACATATCAACAAGTCTCCATTGTTGAATGCTTAATACTACTCATAGAAAAATGGAAGAATGAATGACTTTCTTCTAGCCGAAGATTATTAACTATGGAACGGGGTAACTGATGGACCTAAGTACCCAATGAAGAAGGATGTTGAGAACAATGACGTACCCAAACAGAAGTCTGAATACAACAAAAATGGCTTCAACATTCTTAGAAATAACACCAAGACAATGTGTATCCTCTTGTATGGACTTCGGCTAGCTGAATATAATAGGAAATCAGGATACACTACAATAAAATAGAAATGGGAAAAACTTGTTCATGGTCATGAACGAACCACTTAGATAATAAAATTAGAGTAGCCATGCCTGCTACTGAATATGAAACCTTCAAGATGTAGTCAGGAGAATCACTATAAGACATGATCACCAGATTCACAACCATTATAAATGAGTTAATATCTTTGGGGAAGAATCTTACCATAGAAGAATTGGTGGATAAAGTTCTTAGTACTCTAATAAAATCATGAGATGTGAAAGTCACTACTATAAGATAAGCTAAGGATCTAACCCTATGACATTAAATGAACTAGTTGGAAACCTGAAGACATATGTGATGAATATGGAAGGATTCAAAAGCGAGATAGGAATGAAGGACTGAACACTAGCTCTCAAAGCCCCTAAAAGCAAGGGACCAGACAAGGATGAAGAGGAAATGTCATGACCCAAACATAGACTCGGATCTAGACACAAAACCTAGAATCATAAATGACTCTAAGTCAATCCACGGTGTTGTAATGCCCCGAAAATCCTAAGATCAGACCCGAGACTTGAAATAGAAAAAAACAAGATTTTCTACATCAGGTCATAGAATGAGTCGTCTTGTGACCCATGAGGTAGGCCACGAGTCATGAAGTGACTCGTGGGGAAGAGTCCGAACTTGGTTGAAAATTTAAAATGTTGAGTGACAACGGGGGTAACCATGAGTCGTCAGGTCAGCTGTGGCAAAGGGATGATTGAAACATGAAGAAAGTTGGGTAGTGCACTTAACAGGTCATACCATGACTCATTGGGAACACCACGATTCGTGGTGTCGCCCGTGGTGACCCCCTGGTGATTTATGGCTGTGTAGAGGTCGAGAGATGACCACGAGTCATGGTCACCACTAACGACCCGATATGTCCCTCGTGGTCACAACAGTGGATTTTTGGGGAGATTACTTCACGAGTTGGACTACGAGTTGTGGTCACAGGGCACAACTCATCTAGTCCCTCGTTGGGACTGGCAGGGTCATACTTCTGCCAGATTTTAGGGGTTTTTTCATAATTTCTTAAACTCTTAGAATTTAAACTACATCATTTTTCGCTCATCCAGGAGGGAGTTAAAAGGGTGATCGAAGTTTTCCTCTCACCTATTCTCTCAATACTTAGACTTAGTACGTAGAAAATCTCAGGCTAGAATTAGGGCAATCGAATTCTTCTAATATTTTCAAGGAATTTCATTCGTGATTTCTTCACCAGGTATGTGGGATTTCAACAAGAGAACAGTTCTTCCCTTGTGTCCCTAAAATCTTCGCTATTTTCCTCTTTCAGTTTAGCCCTGTGGATTCGAAATGTAGAAGATTGTCAGACTTGTATCCTTAAAATTTTGAGTAGTAAATTTCTCATGATTTTAATTGCTTTATTATTCCCTAATTCTAATTGTTTTTAGAATTGTATCTTGTGGAATAATTTAGCCCTAAGTCTCAGCTAAGTAGAAACTGGAATCTTGGTGGGTTGAACTAATTTTCCTTGTAGCTTGGTTCTGTCAGTTTTGGAATGCACATATTTTTAGTTTATGTTGAAAACTCAGCCAGATTCATGTTAGTATAGTATTAGTCAGATGTTTATCTTACTCAGTATTGTTTAGAAATGTTAGCTAATCAGTTTGACCATAGTTAAGTCTTGAGGTGTCAGTGATGCCTCCGAGTTATCAGTGTTAGACTCAGTATCAGATTTTTAGTGGTTCTTTAGGCGGTCATGACACTTTCAGATAAGCATCTCTAACAAGTCTTAGGACCCCAGTTTCAAATTATAGTTTTTTCTTTAGACGGTTACGACGCTTCCAGATAAGAAGCTATGCCCAGTCTTAGAACACTAGTTACGAAATTTGGTTCGATAAGATTGTCAAGGCACTTTCATATAGGTATTCCTGACTTAGTCTTGTGACCTATATTTGATCTATCGACTTAGTAGTTAGTCTAGGACTCTCCAGTGGGAGTAGGACTTAGCACCGAGTTGATCGGGGTTCAAGTGCACCTAGGTTCCCAGAACTACGTTGCCACCATAGGTTATATTTGTTTGGACTCATGTCCGTAGACATGTGATCACTCAGTTCATGCCTTTATACCCTAGCAAAGGTATATTGGGTCCTACCGATGGGGTGCATACATCAGACTCCATGTCTAGGTCACGTGGTTATATGTCAGTTATAGACTCTCCCACTAGTATGTTTAGTTCAGTCTCAGATTAACTTATTAAGAACAACATCAGACTACTCGGTTCAGATTAGTTTAGTACAGTACTTCAGATTAGTATCTCAGATTTAGAGAATGTCTTTGACCATCAGACAGGGTCATTTTGACCATCTTAGTATATCACAGATTATTCAGTTTTAGTATTTCAGTTGGTCATTGCATGTCTTTACAGCTCAGTTGTTTTATTCTCCTTATTATGGTTTCTCTCGCTTACTCAGTATATTCAAAGTACTGACACATACCTTTTATGATATATCATTTTATGATACAATTGCAGGTTCCCAGTCTCAGCACCCTTAGCTGATCTCGCTAAGATGTTTTCAGCTGCATCATTAGTGAGTCCTCATCTTTCGAGGATGAGGATTATTTCTTTCATTTAGACTTAGAGTTAGCTGGTGGCTTGTCCCAACAACTCATCAGATAGATGACTTTCAGACACAGATAGAGTTTTAGACTCTTAAATTTTTCTTAGTTGTATTAAAACTTTATGATTTAGTTCTTTTTTTCATAAATGTTTTATTTTATTATTTTAAAGCTTCTGCTATGTTTTTACTCAAAATTCCAGTGTTATGATAGGTCATAGGTTGACTTGGGGTTACTTGTGACTCCAAGTACCGTGTCTCATCTAGGGTATAGATTCGGGGCATGACAAAGTTGGTATCAGAGCACGAGGTTTAGAGTATCATAAGATGTCTGAAGGCCGCATCGAATAGAGTCCTTTTCATGGGTATGTAGCACGCCACACTTATGACATGGAGGCTACAAGAAATTATTAGGAAAACACTCCTTTTGTTCATACAACTTATCATGCATTGAAGTTCAATTCCAGAAACATCCTCTTAACTCGTGCTCTGTTTCATTTAAGTGAAATCATTCCTCCACGATGTGGTAATTAAAGAAGGGACGGCAACGCTCACTGACCTACCCCACCAACTCCAGCAGCCCCTGAGGATGACTCAGTGTCCTAGAAAGAGTTTAGAGTGGCTATTCAGCTGCTCGTACAGATAGTCACTAATCAGGTGAATCAACAGGTTTGTCTAGTCAATAATAATAGGTCTACAACAGCTGCTTGAGTTCGGGACTTTACCTGGATGAACCCTTCAGTTTTCCATGGATCGAAGATTGGAGAGGACCCATAGGTGTTCGTGGATGAGATTAGAAAGATCACTCAAATTATGGGTGTTAGCTCCTCAGAGAGTGCCGGCCTGGCTTCCTTCCAGCTGAAAGGGGTAGCCTAGATCTGGTATGAACAGTGGAAGAAGGGGAGACCAGAGGGAAAAAAACCAGTGGAATGAGAGGAGTTCACTACAGCCTTCCTAAATAAATTCTTTCCCAGAGAGCTCAGGGAGGCTAAAGTGGCTGAATTCATGAATCTAAAACAGGGAAATCAGACGGTGGAAGAGTATGCACTAGAGTTCACAAGACTGTCTAAATATGCTCTAGAGATGGTAGCTGACCCTAGGGCTCGCATGCTGAAGTTTGTTAATGGAGTATCAAACTTGGTCCTCAAGGAGTGTAGGATCACAATGCTTATTAAGGATATCAATCTCTCTAGCCTCATAGTTCACGCCTAGAAGATTGAGGCGGAAAAACTAAAAGATTTGGAGCGTCAGAACAAGTAGGCAAGGATCGGCCAGTCAGATTATGGACACCAGAGATCTGACGGTAGTAGCCACCCATAGCAGCAGCAGCAACATAGGGCTCCAGCACGCACTTCAACCAGTGCCCCTATATTTCGGTCCTGCAATAATCGGAGGGGTAGAGCATCTGGCTCATAACCTAGAGTCATAGCGCTAGCAACTGCTGCAACTATCCAGCTTGCCTTAAGTGTGGCAAGAACCATCCAAGAGAGTTCCTTCAGGGCCGAGAGAGTTGTTTTGGGTATGGACAACTTGGTCATCAACTCAAAGAATGCCCGTCAACAGGACAAGGGAGATCATAATCCACCGCTTCAGCAGCTCTAGTAGGCCGACCGGTTCAGCAGGCCAACACTTCAGGTACAGATGGCGGCCAACGCCAAAATCCTTTTTATGCTTTATTCTTTCATCAGGACCAGGAGAGCTCACCTGACGTGGTGACGAGTATGTTATGCGATTTCCATCTAGACGTCTATGCCCTACTAGATGCAGGGTCCACATTATCGTTCGTGACTCCCTATGTAGCTGTCCACCCTACGGGCGGGCATCTCCCGCAACGCAAGCACCATTGTTCGACACCACCCAGTTTGATATTAGTACAGAAGTCCTTTCAAAACCATTCTAAGTCTCCACCCTAGTTGGCGAGTAAGTTAGAGCCAGCCGGGTGTATAGGAATTGCCCAGTCTTAATTTTGAATAAGGTCATTCCAACTGACCTTTTAGAGTTAGACATGGTTGACTTTGACCTCATTCTTTTCATGGATTGGTTACACTCCAGTTATGTCTCAATTTACTGCAGAATTAGGTCGTCAGGTTTCAGTTCCCTATTGAGCCAGCTTTGGAGTGGAGGAGAAGTAGTTCAGCGCCTAAGGGTTGGTTTATTTCCTACCTTAAGGCCAGAAAGCTTATTTCCAAAGGGTGTATTTATCATCTAGTTTGGGTAAAAGATTCCAACTTTGAGACCCCAACTATCCAGTCGGTTCGAGTTGTCAGCGAGTTTCCTGATGTATTTCATAAAGATCTTCCCAGAGTCCCTCCTGAGTGGTAAATAGACTTCGGCATAGACCTTCTTCCAGATACTCAGTCAATCTCTATCACTCCTTACAAGATTGCTCCAACTGAGCTTAAGGAGTTGCAGGAGCAGCTAAAAGACCTTCTTTATACAGGTTTTATCAGGCCCGACATCTCTCCTTGGGGTGCTCCAAAACTATTCATGCGAAAGAAAGATAGAACCCTCAAAATGTGCATCGATTACTGTTTGTTGAACAATGTCACAGTCAGGAAAAGGTATCCCCAACCCAAGATTAACGACTTGTTCGATCAACTTCAGGGAGCCAGTTGTTTCTCCAAGATAGATCTCAGGTTGGGGTATCATCAGTTGAGAGTCAAAGAATGTGAAATACAGAAAACAACTTTCAAAACCCGGTATGGTCACTATGAATTCTAGGTTATGTCCTTTAGACTAACTAATTCCCCCGCAGCTTTCATGGACCTGATGAATAGAGTCTTCAAGTAGTATCTAGATATGTTTGTCATTGTATTTATCAACGACATTCTGTTATACTCTAGAAATGAGGAAGAACATGCTAATCACCTAAGGATAGTGCTTCAAACGCTTAGAAATCGCCAGTTGTTTGCAAAATTTAGCTAATTAAATGTCTGGTTGAAGTCTATGACTTTCCTTAGTCACGTGGTCTCATGTGAGGGTAGCTCGATCCTCAAAAGATAGCAGCGGTGAAAGAGTGGCCCAAACCTACCTCCTCAACTGAAATCAGAAGTTTCTTAGGTCTATACGATTGTTACCGACATTTCGTGGAAGGTTTTTCCACTATTGCATCTCCTATGACTAGGTTGACTCAGAAAAAGGTGAAATTTCAGTGGCCAGATGCGTGTGAGAAGAGTTTTCAGGAGTTAAAAACTTGACTTACTACCTCTCCAGTTTTGACATTACAAGAAGGAACAGATGGGTTTGTGGTGTATTGTGACGCCTCCAGAGTTGGACTTGGTTGCATTCTGATGCAGCGGGGTAAGGTGATAGCTTAGGCATCCAGACAACTCAAGGTTCATGAGAAGAACTATCCGACTCATGACCTAGAGTTGGAAGCGGTAGTGTTTGCGTTGAAAATATGGAGGCACTACCTTTACGGGGCTCATATGGATGTATTCACCGATCACAAGAGCCTACAATATATGTTCAGTCAAAAAGATCTAAATCTTCGTCAGAGAAGATGGTTGGAGCTACTAAGGACTATGACGTGAGCGTATTGTATAACATGGGCAAAGACAATGTGGTGGATGATTCCCTAAGAAGGATGTATATGGGGAGCATGACTCATGTTGAAGAGGGAAAAAAGGAACTGGCAAAGGATATCCACAGTTAGCTCGGTTGGGACTTCAGTTGGTTGATACAGCTGAGGGCGGAGAAGTAGTGCAGATTGGATCATATTCTTCATTGATAGTGGAAGTTAATTCAAGACAGGATGAACATCCCATATTGCATAAGCTGAAGGAGGCGGTTCTCAGAAAAAAAGTAGAGGCTTTCTCCCAAGGGGGAGATGGTGTACTCCATTATCAGGGCAGACTCTATGTGCCGGATGTGGGTGACCTGAGATAGCAGATACTGGATGAAGCACATAGTTCGAGATATTCCATCCACCTAGATGCTACTAAGATGTACCATGATTTACGAGATATTTGCTGGCTGAATGGCATGAAGAGAGACATCGCAGAATTTGTAGCTATGTGCCCGAACTGTCAGTAGGTCAAAGTAGAACACTAGAGACTAGGAGATATGACTCAGGATATCAGCATACTCACATGGAAGTGGGAAGAAGTAAATATGAATTTTATTGTAGGTGTACCTCAGACTCATCAGCAGCATAACTCAATTTCGGTGATAGTAGACCGGATGACTAAGTCAACACACTTCCTCCCAATTAAAAGTACAAACTCAGCCGAGGATTATGCTAGGATTTATATCCGAGAGTTGGTTATACTTCATGGGGTGCCCTTGTTCATCATTTCAGCTAGAGATACCCAGTTCACCTCATGTTTCTAGAAGTCTTTTCAGAAAGGATTCGGTACCTAGGTCAAGCTCAATACATCTTTTCACTCGAAGATAGATGGACAAGCTGAGCGGACTATACAGACTTTAGAAGATATGCTGAGAGCGTGTGTGATCAATTTCAAGGATAGTTGGGATGATCACCTACCTCTCATCGAGTTTGCATACAACAAAAGCTACCACTCCAGTATTCAGATGGCCCTATTTGAGGCATTGTATGGCAGGAGGTGTAGATTTCCTATTGGATGGTTTGAGGTTGGTGAAGCTACTTTAATCAGGGAAGACTCGATTTATGAAGCTATGCAGAAAGTACAACTCATACGAGAAAGGTTAAAAATAGCTCAGAGCCTTCAAAAATCTTATGCTGATGTGAGGAGAAGAGAATTAGAGTTTGCATTGCATGACTGGGTTTAACTAAAAATTTCACCCATGAAAGGGGTGATGAGATTTGGGAAGAAAGGAAAACTCAGTTCGTGTTATGTGGGACCCTACATAATTCTGAGGCAAATTGGCAAGGTAGCCTATGATCTGTAACTACCTTTAGAGTTATCATCTGTGTGCCCAGTGTTCCATGTTTCACTAATGAAGAAGTGAATAAACGATCCAACTTCAGTGGTGCCACTAGATAGTGAAGGAGTGAAAGATAGTCTCTCTTACGAAGAGGTCCCAGTTTAGATCCTTCACCGTCAGGTTCGTAAGATTAGGAACAAAGAAGTAGCTTCAACCAAAGTCTTGTGGAGAAATCAACATGTCGAAGGAGCTACATGGGAAGCCGAAGAAGATATGATGGCTAGATACCCACATCTATTCCCTTCCAACTCAGTTTCATTTTAAGGTATCAATTTTTTCCCTAAAAACCCTATTCGGTAACATGTTTAATCCATGTGTCCCAGTTTCTTTCATTCTAATGAATCCGTCTATGATTCGTGAATTCAGTTTAGTCATGTAGTTCAATTGGGAGGTAATCATTTTGTTAGTTTTCAGCTTTCATGATCAGTATTTGAGTTTAATGATAGAATTTCTGTAATTTTCTTTGTGTTTCCAACATTCGAGAACGAATGTTCCCAAGGGGGAGTTATTATAATGACCCGGAAACCCTATGATCAGATCTGATAGTTGAAATAGAAAAAATAGGATTATCTACACCACATCATAGAACTAGTCATCCTGTGACCTGTGGGGTAGGCCACAAGTCATAGAGTGACTCGTGAGGAAGGATCCGGACACGGATCAAAAGTTAGGAAGTTAAGTGACCACAGGTGTGACCACGAGTCATCAGGTCAGCCGTGGCCAAGGTATGAATGTAAAATGAAGGAAGTTCCACAGTGCACTTAACGGGTCCTCACTACGATATGTTGGGAAAACCATGAGTCGTGGTGTCGCCCATGGTGAACCCTTGGTAATTTCTGGCATTTAGAGGACAAGAGGTGACCACGAGCTTTGGTCACCACAAATGACCCATTATCTCCCCAGTGCTCACAACAGTGGATTTTTGGGTAGAGTACTTCACGAATTGGACCACAAGTCGTGTTCACTGGGCACGACTTGTCCAGTCCCTTGTTGGGACTGGAAGGGTGATTTTTCTGCGAGATTTTTAGGGGGTTTTACATAATATCCTTAACTCCTAGACTCTAAACTATGTCATTTTGGGATCGTCCAGGAGGGAGTTAAAAGGGTGATCGACGTTTTCCTCTCACCAATTCTCTCGATACTTAGACTCAATAAGCAGAAACTCTCAGGGCTAGAACTAGGGCAATCGAATTCTTCTAAGATTTTCAAGGAATTTGATTCGGGATTTCTTCACCAGGTATGTGGGAATTCAACAAGGGAACATTTCTTCACTTGTTTCCCTAAAATATTCGCTATTTTCCTGTTTCAGTTAAGCCCTGTGGATTCGAAATGTAGAAGATTGTCAGACTTATATCCTTAAAAGTTTCAGTAGTAAATTTCTCATGATTTTAATTGATTTATTATTCCATAATTCTATAAATTTGTGAGAATTGTATCTGGTGGAATAATTTAGCCCTAAGTGTAAGCTCAGTAGAAATTGGATTCTTGCGGGTTGAACTAATTTTCCCAGTAGCTTGGTTCTATCAGTTTTGGAATGCACATATTGTTAGTTTATGTTGAAAACTCAGCCAGATTCATATTAGTCTAGTCTCAATTAGATGTATATCTTATTAAGTATTGTCCAGAAATATCAGCTGATCAGTTTGACCATACTTAATTCTTGAGGTGTCAGTGATGCCTCCCAATTATCAGTGTTAGACTCAGTATCAGATTTTTAGTGGTTCTTTAGGCAGTCATGACACTTTCAGATAAGCATCTCTAACAAGTCTTAGGACCCCAGTTTCAAATTATAGTTTTTTCTTTAGACGGTTACGACGCTTCCAGATAAGAAGCTATGCCCAGTCTTAGAACACCAGTTACAGAATTCGATCTAATAAGACTCTCAGGGCACTTCAAGAGAGGTATTCCTGACTTAGTCTTGGTCCCCAAATTCGAGCTATCAGTAGTCAGTCTAGGACTATCCAATGGGAGTATGACTTAGCACTGAGTGGATCGTGGTTCCAATGCACTCAGGTTCCCAGAATTACGTTGCCATCATATGTTATATTTCTTTTGCCTCATGGCCCCAGAATTGTGATCAATTAGTTCATGCCTCTATACCTTGCCAAGCTATATTGGGTCCTACTGATGGGGTGTATACATCGTACTCCACGTCTAGCTCACGTGATTATATGTCGGGTATATACTCTCCCACTAGTCAGTTCAGTTCAGTCTTAGATTAGCTCATTTAGAATAGCTTTAGACTACTTAGTTCAGATAAGTTCAGTATAGTACTTGAAATTAGTATCTCATATTTAGAGCATGTCTTTGATCATCAGACAGGGTCATTTTGTCCATCTTAGTATACCACAAATTATTCAGTTTCAGTATTTCAGTTTGTCATTGCATGTCTTTACAGCTCAGTTGTTTTGTTCTCCATGTTATGGTTTCTCTCACATACTTAGTACATTCAAAGTACTGACGCATACCTTTTCTGTTTTATCATTTAATGATACAGTTGCAGGTTCTCAGTCTCAACACCATTAGCTGATCCCGCTTAGACGTTTCCAGCTGCATCATTGGTGAGTCCTCATTTTTCGAGGACGGTGATTATTTGTTTAAGTTATATTTCTTTCATTTAAACATAGAGTTAGCGGGGGGCTTGTCCCAACAACTCATCAGATAGATGACTTTCAAACACATACAGAATTTCAAACCCTTAGCTTGGTTAAAGTTGTATTGAAACTTTATGATTTAGTTCCTTTTTTTTTCATAAATGTTTTATTTTATTATTTTAAAGTTTCCGCTATTTTTTTACTCAAAATGCTAGTGTTATGATACGCCATGGGTTGACTGGGTTACTTGTGATTCCATGTATCATGTCTTATTCACGGTATAGATTCGGGGTATGACAGGCATGAACAAGATAACGAAAGCTCAACATAAGCAAAGCGAAAAATAGAATTTTGAAATAGCAAAAGTCTAAATAATAAAACATCTATCCAACCAAAATATAAAAAAACTGAATTCGAAGCTGGATATACAGCTCTATGTCTGAAAAGCTTCAATCAAGCTGACGAGCTTATCGGACAACAGCCCAGCTAGCTCAGTAGAAATCAGAAACAGAAATAACATAACTCAACTTACTGAAGGTCCTCAAAGGATGAGGACTCACCAACAATAGCGCTGGGATAAACTAGGGAGACTGGCTAATGACGAGACTGATCCTGAGCGTCTAAACCTGTATCATGAAATGATACAACAAAGAGTATACGATTAGTACTTGGATTGTACTAAGTATGCAAGGTAAGTAAAACAGGCTAAGTAGGTATAAGCTGAAATCATGCACAACATAAGACATATCATTATAAGATTATGAAAGAAAGGACTACATGTTGATATCTGAAAATATGATAAGGCATAATCTATATCTCATAACTAAATTGAATTGCCCAAGATGAAAGTGATATTCATAAGTAAAACTGATAAACTGTTCATTGGGTCAAACCTGCTGAAACCATTATATCATAACTGATGAGCATGCATAACTGAGACCATGAGGAACAATAAGAGACTCACCATATAACTGATACCATCAAGAAGAGCTTAAGTGATGCCCCAACTATTACACTCAAGTGGGAAGAGCCGTCCAAAATCTTTTCAAGGCAAAAGATGCTACCATGGTATCAATATCAAGCTGAAGACCCCTTGGGGCGAGGAAAACTCACAAGGGAGGTCCCAATGTAAACACATGACCTACATTGGCACATTATTTTATGTCCGGGGAACCATGAAACCCCAAGCCTACTCGGTGCCAGACATTTCTCTCAAAAAACATGCAAAGTGCTCCCCATCGTTTTTCAATGAAGCTGATAATATAATTACATGCATAATCTGAAATATCAACATGAGGAGTATTGACTCAAAAACATATGATAAACTGATCTTACTAGCCTTTGCTAAATCATGAAAATATACTTAATTTGTGTGGACTTGCAAAAATCTTAAAATCATGCACACTTGATATAGAATTCATAAGTGAAAATCATAGATTCATACATGGGTAATTGCAAATATATAATCATGCTACATATCTCTTCATACTTGAAGTCCTGGATCATAAACTTGATTTTTCACGAAACTCGCAGGGCATAATTCTTCAAAAAATTGAACCCATGAATTTGTAATTAAAACATGCATAAAATCTGTCCATTAATAATCAAACCTACTTTAAAATACAGAGGGAATCAACCCATAAACAATTAATATGAAATCTATGAAATTAGATTGAAATCACTTTTGAAATCATTATTTGAATTGAGACTTGCTTCATGAAATTAAGTGACATTATGAGGATGATCCTCACTCATGGCCTCATATACCTGGATTAGTTGATTCTACACCCTTCCTTGAAAGGCCAAGAGATATGGGGAAGCACTTCAAGAATTCTAGGCTTGATCGCCTTTTGGGATCCTCTAAACTTGCATGCATGGAAAGGGAATAGTTTAAAATAGGCTAAACCCTCTTAATACCCTCCAAACAGAGCTTAAAACGTCATAGTTTAGGGCTTAGGAGCTCAAGAATTACAAAAATACCCTTACTAATTTCTCAGGAGAACTGACTCTACCAATTGTCATGAGGGACTTCATGAATCGTTGAGACCACCCACGACTAGTGGTCCACACTTGTTAACGCTATTGGAAATTCAGACCTTCAAATTTCCATTCCTATATGGACTTAGTTCACAGGTTGTGAAGTGACACCACGACTTGTGGCTCCACCCGTGAAGACCCCCATCCACGATTTATGGGATTAGCCATTGGGCGAGTCCCAGAATAGATTCCAACCTACAATACTTTATCAGCCTAACGAGCCATATCACGACTCGTGAAATGTCTTCATAGGTCACTGGACGAGACGTCCTATGACCTGATGCAATATTTTCCTACTTTCTCTACTTAAATCCTCGGGTTTGATCTTAGGGACTTTTGGTGTATTCCAATATCTCCCCCTTGGGAACATTCATCCTCGAATATGGGTAAACATACTGAATGACTGGGGAAAGGAACTATCATCGAAGTTGAGAACTGACGGATTGACTACCTCTAGATTGAAATACATGACTGAACTAAATTCATGAATCACACATAAATGCTATGACATGGAAGAAACTGGGAGACATGAACTAGACAGGAAATGGAATAGAATACTAAGGATGAAATTGGTACCTCAAGTTGGGACTGAGCCGGTAGGGAAAAATGTGGTATTTAGCGATTATATTTGCTTCGGTTTCGTACGTAGTTCCCTCAACAAGTTGATTTTTTCAAAGAATGTTTACTGAAGCTACTTTTTTATTTCTAAACTTTCGAACCTTATGATCAAGAATCTAAACTGTAAGCTCCTCATTGTTAAGATTATACTCTATGCCTACACTCTCCACCCGAACAACCAAAGTCGGATCACCAATGCACTTCTTTAACAATGATATATGGAAGACCGGATATACCGAAGAAAACTCCTCTAGTAGCTCTAACTTATAGGACACTTTGCCAACAAATCTCATAATCTAGTAGGGACGAATATATCGGGGACTAAGCTTCCCTTTTTTCCAACCCTCATAACTCCCTTCAGGGGAGATACCATCAAGAACACCCAATCATCAACTTCAAACTCAAGCTCTCTCTACCAAACATCAGCATATGACTTTTGGCGACTCTGAGCTTTTCTTTAGCCTTTCCCTTATAAGTTGAACTTTCTCCATAGCCTCATAAACTGAATATGGACCTATCAATGTAACTTCACCTACCTTAAACAAACCAATAGGCGATTTATATCTCTTCCCACAAAGAGCCTCAAATGGATCCATCTGAATACTGGAGTGGTACTATTGTTGTAAGAAAACTTGATAAGAGGTAAATGATCATCCCAACTACCTTTGAAGTGAAGGACACATGTTCTGAACATATCCTTAAGAGTCTAAATTTTCCGCTCAGCCTAATCATCCGTCTGCGGGTGAAAAGCTGTGCTATGCTTGACTTGAATACCGTGTCTCTTCTAAAACGACAACCAAAATTGTGAATTGATATGATGGACAAGGGAACACTATGCAACCGAACTAACTCAAGAATATAAAAGTTAGCATAGTCCTCAGCTGAATCGGTAGTTTTGACGGGTAAGAAATGAGCTGCTTTAATCAATCTACCTATAACTACCCAAATATAATCATACTGTCGACTTGTGTGAGGCAATCCTGTGATGAAATCCATATTGATCTCTTCCCACTTCCAAGTGGGGATATTGATGTCTTGTAGCACACCTCTTTATCTTTGGTGCTCCACTTTTACTTGTTGATAATTGAAACACTTAGACATAAACTCCGTTATGTCCCTCTTAATGCCATTCCACTAATAAACTTCCTGTAGGTCACGATAGATCTTTGTGGCACCTAGATGTATAGAATATCGGACCCATGAGCCTCATGCAACATCCACTCCCACAAATTATCAACGCCTGGAACACACAAACGATCTTGATAACGAAGTACTAAATTTCCCCCTTAGAAGAAGACCTCTACCTTCTGATTTTGAACTGCTTCCTTCAACTTTACATAAATAGGATCCTCATCTTGTCTAGCCTTGAACTCAGTCACCAAAGAGGATTTGGAACCATATTGAACAATGACACCACCATCCGTCAAATCAACAAGGTGAACTCCTAAACGATTAAGCATATGGACATCCTTCACTAGCTCTTTCCTTCCATCTTCCACATGAGAAACACTCTCCATGGATAGCCTGCTAAGAGCATCCACCACTACATTGGCCTTTCCTGGATGATAAAGAACACTTATGTCATAGTCCTTGATAAGCTCTAACCACCTTCTTTGTCGCAAATTCAAGTCCTTTTGAGTAATCACATACTGAAGGCTCTTATGATCTGTGAACACATCAACATACACTCCATACAAGTAGTGCCTCGATTCTAGGTCATGCATCGGATAATTCTTCTCATGAGTCTTAAGTTGTCTAGAGGCATATGCAATGACCTTACCATGCTGCATCAACACACACCCAAGATCAATCCTAAAGGCATACATAACATATTCATATGTAACCTCAGGTAGGGTCAATATTTGGGGTGAAGTGAGTCGAGTCTTTAATTCTTGAAAACTCTTCTGACAGGCATTTGACCACTGAAATTTAACTTTCTTCTAGGTCAACTTAGTAAATGGTGCTGCAATGGATGAAAATAATTCAAAAAACAACATGTAATATCCATCTAAACCTAAGAAACTCCTTATTTCTAAAGGACTGACTGGTCTAGGCCAATTCTTTATAGCTTTTATATTTTGGGAATACACCTGCACACCCTCACCTGACACCACGTGACCCAAAAATTCTACTAAGTTCAGCAAAAACTAACTCTTGCTTAATTTAGCAAATAACTGGGGATCCTTGAGAGTCTTTAGCACAATACTCAAATGAGCGGCATGCTCCTCCTCGCTTCGAGAGTATATGAAGATGTCATCTGTGAAGACAATCACGAACATGTCCAAATATTGCTTGAACACCCTATTCATCAAATCCATAAAAGATTTAGGAGCATTCGTTAGTCCAAAATACATAACTACAAACTCGTAATGACTATACCGAGTCCTGAAGGCTGTCTTCGAGATGTCACTCTCCCTAACTTTGAGCTGGTGATAACCGGACCTGATCTATCTTTGAGAAGCATTAGCACCTTGAAGTTGATCAAATAAGTCATTAATTCTATGGGGATACTTGTTATTGATTGTAACCTTATTCAACTGTTGGAAGTCAATGCAGATACGAAGAGATCCATCCTTCTTTCGAACAAAGAGAACTGGTACACCCCATGGGGACTTGCTAGGTTGTTGACGCCCTTATCTAAGAGATCCTTCAATTTATATTTCAACACATTTAGCTCAGCTAGATCCATTCTATACAGAGGAATAGATATATGCTACGTATCAAGAAGAAGGTCAATGTTAAAGTCAATCACCTACTCAGGAGGAACACCTGGTAGATCATCTGGGAAAACCTCTCGGTACTAACATACTATAAGGACTGACTGGGGAGTCGAGGTCTTGGATGTATCATCCTTAACCTGAACTCTATGGGAAAAACAACCCTTGAAAATCATCTCTCTAGCCTTAAGGTAGGAAACAAAGTGACCTACAGGCATAGCTGAACTACCCTTCCATTCTAAGACTAGCTCAACTGGAAATTGAAACTCTGCCACATGGGTTCTACAATTTACTGAGGCATAACATGCATGCAACAAATCCATACAAAAGATAACATCAAAGTCATTCATGTTTAACTCTACTAGATCGGCTTAGGTGTGACTTCTGAAGAACTGTGACAGGGAAATTTTGTATACCCGTCGAGCTATAACTTAGTTACCAACATGAGTAGAGACTGAGAAAGGTTTTGAAAGGACTTCGAGACTAACTCCAAAACTAATAGCAACATAAGGAGTCATAAAATATAAGGTAACCCTTGGATATAACAATGCATATACATTAATATGGAATACTTGTAGCATACTAGTGACCACATCTAGGGAGACCTCCTGCTCCTGACGTGATGAAAAAGCGTAAAACCTATTCTAACACTTACCACCACCTGAACTGGTTGATGCACCCTGCTGAGCTAACTGTACTGGTGGAGCTGCTGAACTTGAAGCTGGGTCATGGCCTCTACCATGTCCTTGTCTGGCCACTGGGAAATCTCTAAGCAAATGTTCTAGCTTCGCACAACTTTAACACCCACCTGAACTCGCGAAACACTCTCTGGGGTGCTTCCTGCGATTCTTGCCGCAAACTGGAATGCTGGGCTCTACTAATCTGCTCCCCTAAGATTGAGAGCCTAATGCCCTACCTCTCTGATTCGCCCTAGACTTGGATGGTACACTGGTTGATGACGGTTCTATGGTTGAAAATTGATGGTGGGACTACTGATGATGTTCGCCACTAGACCTCTGTTAGGAAACCCAAAACTATCTGTCCTGACCTCTTGGCTGATGGGCCCGCAAGTGTACGGATCGTACAAGTAATAAAGTGGCTCTTTTGAAGAACCGGATTGTCGAACCCATAGGAATAGGAATACGGGGTGAAATCTTTCAAACGTTAATTTACTACAAC
>JACEIK010003736.1:66469-82428 GCA_018107945.1 Datura stramonium | reverse complement strand
CTATATACAACAATTGATGTATTATTTTATATATACCACCAACAACATGAAATAACTAAATATATCCATATATAACTTATACATGGATAAATTAAGCGCCAAATTCATAGAAACCAATGAACGTTAGGCATTCAAGGGTATAATCCCGATATAAGTTTTCTTTGAAGCTTTTACTCAATAATAACCATGTAAATATACAAAGCTTCATCACAAATAATTTTCTTGGGTTAAAACTGTCCATGTAAGCTTAGCTAACAACGCCCTGTTAAAAAAATATTTCAATCAAAACCTCCTTTAGATTTTTACTTCACAAAGCTTTTGCCATTTTTTAAAATGCATTTTCTTTTTCTCCTCATTTCTCTTTGCCCACAGGACTTAAGAAATTGCTTTTTTAATTCCTATATCTTAGTACTTTTTAATAAATTCTAGCATCTTTTTCTTTGATCTCCCAACTATTATAGGAAGGCGTAAATGTAGCCCCAAATCATCCCTTTTGTATTTGTTTTTATCTTTGCTACAATATTATCATTTTCTTATTCATTAGTATTTTTACTAAAAAATACTACTCATTTACTGTAGTTGACTTTTTGACCGAAGAAAGTTTATAAGTTTTTTTTTTTTAAAAAAAAATTAGCAGTACTTTGAGTATTAGATAAACATACTATAAAGGAATCACCAGCCAAAAAAAAAAGTGATTCACTGTTGGATCACCTATCTTTAGGCTTATTTCATATATCTTTTCTTGATCCTTAGCTTGGTTCAAAAGTCTGAAAAATCCTTCAGCACATAACATGAATAAATATGATGACAAAATATCACCTTGTCTTAGCCCCCTACTAAGCTTAGCAAACTCAATAATTTCACCATTAAAGTTAAATTTATAAGTAGAAGTTGTGATACATTGCATAATCCACCAAACAAAAAGTGTCATGAAAGTCATAATATTTGAACACATATCCATTCTTCTATCATAAATTTTTATCATGTCCAATTTTAAGGTTATATGTTTATTATTTCCACTCCTCTTGTTTTTCACATGTATACACTCATAAGTAAAGATAATATTGTCAATAATTTCTGTACAACCTAAAAAGACAAATTGATTAAGAGATACTATGCTAGATAAATATTTCTTTCATTCTAGCTATAATAATTTTATAAATCATAAAGCACAAATTAATAAATCAAAACTAATTAATAATACTATAATTTTTTATTTTTGAGATCAAAATAATGAGAATTTGATTCCATAAGGACAAGAGATATTCTGAATGAAAAAAAACTTTTAACCGCAGTAAAACAAGAAATATGCCCCACTGCCCCGCCCCGCCCATCTCAACCGCAACCCAAGAAAAGAGCCAATCGAGCCCACAGGCTAAAGCTGAATTTCCGGAAAACGCTGAGCCCATTAATTAGTTGTCCGTGATAAAAATTCGATGAATGGGCCAATAAGATCTCTCAAAAGATCATCACGTTTTTTTTTTTTCGCAATAAGGGGTTAAGTACATAGGGTTTGGCATTGAAGCCGTCGTCGAGCTCAGTGCAGTCTTGTGTTTTTCTCTCTTAGCATTAGCTCAGAAGCTCGACCATGGCCGTCGGGTATACTCACTCTCTCTCTCTCTATGTCAAAAAATCACATTTGCACACTTAATGCTTCAATGTAATATTTATCTCTAACCCTTTTTGCAATTTCGTCGTATTACAGTAAGAACAAACGAATTTCCAAAGGCAAGAAGGGAGGAAAGAAGAAGGCGTAAGATATTTTTTTCTTAGTCTTTTTTGTAAAGTTTCAATCTTTTTGTCTTTCTGTAATTTGGGTATTTCTTAAAATAGTTTTGAAATGTTTTTTTGGTTGTGTGTGTACTCTTTCCTTTTTCTTAAGTTCTATTGGCAAAGTTTCAATCTTTTTTGTTGATTTGATTCTTTTTGGTGGATGCAGAGCTGATCCATATGCTAAAAAGGATTGGTATGATATCAAAGCTCCATCAGTATTTGGTGTCCGCAATGTAGGGAAGACCCTTGTTACCCGTACACAGGGTACAAAGGTGATTATTTACTTTGAGATTATTGTTTCTATTGTCTTTTAATTTTAGTTATAAGAATATTTATCACTAAATCATGACATTTACTATATTTATTTTGGAAATGTTAGAGCTGGATTGATATTTTAGTGGTTTGCCGTTGTGATTTGAATATTAGTTGAGTACTTTGAAGTTTTCTTTATTAGTCTTTCCATTGTCGAATCTTTATCTGTCATCAATTGATGATGTTTAGTTGGCTTAGAAACAGCTTAAGCCTAATCTGATGTGTTATTGTGTTAAATGTGCGTACTTGGTGTAGTGGGATTAACTTATATGGTGTAGCTGAGAAATATGCAAGTTTTGTGATTTTAGAATCTTCATTTTACCTTTCGTTAAACATGGTTAAGAATGTTGATTTTAGTCATTAAAATTGGATTGAGAAATCTAGATGAAGCTTGGCAAGGTCTCTGTTTGTGAAAATGCTAACTACATGTATGAAAGTAAACTTTATGAAGCAAAAATAGTGCTGTCTCCCATAATAGAGAAGGAACAATTGAGTTCAAGTTCTTTTTTGACATAAATTCGGATAAATATTGGAAACCTCTTCTGAGCTTGAGTCAAATTGGGCTAGATTATGGGCATAGTATTACTAGCTTCTTGATTCACAATTGTTAAGATATTCACCCTTTTTTAGCCATAGCAGTTGATGTGAATTGTGAACTATATCAAAGAAAACACAATTTACCTAATTATAATGCTGTTCCTTCATTCCAGATTGCTTCAGAAGGCCTGAAGCATCGTGTGTTCGAAGTGTCATTGGCTGATCTTCAGAATGATGAAGATCACTCCTTCAGGAAGATTCGTCTGAGAGCTGAAGATGTCCAAGGAAGAAATGTCCTGACAAACTTTTATGTATGACAATGACCTCAACTGTTTTTCTACCTATTCTTCTTAAAATCCTCCTACCAACATTTTTGTGTTAAATGGTCAGGGTATGGACTTCACCACAGATAAGTTGAGGTCACTGGTAAAGAAATGGCAATCATTGATTGAGGCTCATGTTGATGTTAAGACAACTGATAGCTACACCTTGAGAATGTTCTGCATTGGCTTCACCAAAAAGCGCCCAAATCAACAAAAAAGAACCTGCTACGCACAGTCAAGCCAGATTCGCCAGGTAAATGCAAATGCTTGTTCAAATTTTCTCAAGTGTTCATTTTGATGTGCACAAGTCAATAAGCAATAGAAATAATGTAGGGATGAGTATTAGTGCTTACATTTCCCCTTCCTGTATTTTGCTAAAATCATTGATCTCTACTCTCTTTTCAAAATAATGGTTTTTAGATTCGTCGCAAGATGCGTGAGATCATGGTTAACCAGGCACAATCGTGTGATTTGAAAGACTTGGTCCTGAAGTTCATTCCTGAATCAATCGGCAGGGAGATTGAGAAGGCAACTTCAAGCATCTACCCATTGCAAAATGTGTTCATTCGCAAGGTCAAGATCTTGAAGGCTCCTAAATTTGACCTTGGCAGGTTGATGGAGGTAATTTTGTTGTTCCCATCTCCAGTGATGTTAATTTCCATTTCTTGTCACTTTCAATATTACCAAACTCTTTACTTTTCCATCTGAAGTGAACTAATGCTTCAGCATTTAAATGGATTTGTGACAGTGTAGGAAAAATTAATGTGGAGACTAAAGTTTCTTGCTTGTGTCAGGTTCATGGTGATTACTCAGAAGATGTCGGTGTGAAGGTGGATAGACTGGCAGAGGACATTGCAACTGAGCCAACTGAAGTAGTTGGAGCTTAAATATGTTACAATTTTCATAATCTGTTTTATGAACTTGCTTGTGGCTTAAATTGTTTTTTTTTTCTATTTAATGAATCAGTAGGTTACTTTCATGTGCTTCTTATTTTGTTTCTTGATAGTTTAGGAACAGATTCAGAAGGAATTTTATACTACATTAAGATGTTTCCCAGCAAATGGCACTGCCTTTAATGCTATTTCTGAAAGAAGTCTCTGAATTCACTTATGTGAAAGTGAACATATGTTTCCCAGTAAATGGCACTGCCTTCAGTCGTTTGTGATGCCTATGGCCAGAGGGTCTTTTTTTTTTTTTTTTTTGGTTTCCTATTTGGTTATCGGTGTCTGTATTGGAATATGATTAATTCGGATCGCGTGTTGTGAGGTTCATTATAGTGGCAATGCTCCCATTAGAATTTTCTTCATATTTAAAGCTCGAATTTGAAAATTTTAATTAAGAATGGAGAATCTAGCCATTTCACAGCCTATGTTTGGTGGCCTGAGGATCCTAATAGTGTAGACTGGGTGGGATAAGAGATTATATAATCTTGGTTACAATCTTTATTTCTGTTTTAGCATTACGGCATTGTTTATACTGTAATTGTGATACTATTTTTTCTATATCACATTGTGTGATAAACTACTACTACAATAATTGTAATTTCACAAATCAAGTTTGAAAAAATATAAAGAAAGTACATAGAGTTTACCTTTATTTTTATTTTTGTGGGGTATGGAAGATTTTTTTCAATAAGTTTTTGGTTCAAACAAGAAATATTTAAAGTAGAATTGCAAGAAAACGTGACATTAAAAAAATATTAATGTCAAGATAAAATAATAAAAGTATACATTCGTCCTTCAAAACTTGTTTTGGGTTCTTAGAAAAGACAACAAAATTTGAAATAAAGTTTATTCTAATTTATCTTATTTAAATTAAATTCATATTTTATATTATCTTTGTATATTTTTATTTTTAACGTAGTGAACCAAATATTTAATTCGTATATATCCTCGAAATTTTTTCAGGACGTGTCCATATTATGATTTTGGGATAACTTGTTTGTGAAAAATTGAAAAAATGATTCATTCCCCTTCCTATAAAGAGTAGTCAATCTTTAAGAGAACACAATTAATAAAAAATGTTATTTATAAAATTTATTTGTCCAATTCTTACCAGAAAAATTATTTTTTTCATTTTTTTATAAATCTTTTTTTTTTTGGGACCAAAACCAACCAAACATAAAAAAAATATTTTCTGAAAAGTATATTCTTCCATTCCGGACACACCCTTATATCAAGATAATTGCCATTTGGATAAAATTACTTCTTACCTCTTCTGATTTAAGGCAGTGGGTGTAGTTGATGCATTCACAAACAATAAAAATAACAAAATATCAAGTATAATTTTATAAGTGATTTGAAAAAAATAATGTGCACGAAAACCTTATCCTATCTTGAGAGATAGAAAGGCTTTTTCTGATAGATCATTGACTCAAGTAAAAGCATAATTCAAAAAAAGAAAATAGCAGGAGAGAAGAAGCCAAGACAAGATGCTACAAAAAGCATGACAAAATATACTTAAAAAAGGGAACAGTCACTGTAATAAAATAATACGATAATCGAAGTGCAAGAAACACTAATTACCTAATTAGCCCTCTATGTTATCCAAAAAAATTAACCTCGTTAGAATCACAAACAAAAAGAAAGAAAAAAAGAAGTGAGTTGGAACATGATTGGCAAGTTGTCTAGAATAATGCTAATTGTTGAAGGAAAGATGAGGGTAATTAAAGTCTTTTTAATATTTCCTTAAGTAAATTAAGTCGTGTGGAGTTCTGAAAAATAAATAATTAGTAGTACTTATCATTTACCTTAGATTTCACATCAAAAACCAAGAGGTTTGCATAAATCTACATGCACAAGCCGAAGCATAGTGGCTCCATGCAACACCTATATTAGATACCATCAACAGATAACACCTTAGAGAGTTTCAGAAAGTTGAAGATTACAAAACACAAAGCATTTGCTAAAATTCTTTAGGCAGTTAAAAGTCTAAATAATTGAAATAGTAGCCATGAGAGCAAAGCTTATTTGGAATTAGATCCAACCTAACTCCTAACAGTTCCCCTAAAACTAAACAAGGATCAGTTTTTCTGTCTTGTCACAGAAGAAATGATCCTCCCTAGGACCATTTCAAGTTCCCTTGCTCAAATCTGAAAGAAAAGGTTAGAACCATTAGACGCGATATCTGATGCTGCCGTTATTGCTGCTGCTGCTACTGGAAGGTCTAAAGCAACACATATGACCCTTCTTTTTCTTCTCACTGTTCCTCCTCCCGATATGGATAAAGTTCTTCAGTATGATGCCTGTGCTGCTCTTGGAAAATCTGCTCCTGACTTTGCTCTTCTTTTCGTCGTCCAGTTTCAGCAAAATGTACTGAATTTTCTGAATCTCTAGTTGCAACCGTCCAATCTTCTCAGACCCCTTTCTTGCCTGTTCTGAAACTCTCTTCTGACGGATATTCATGACCTCTTTTGAGTCTGCTGAACCACTGCTTGGAGAATATGATGTACTTTCCTCTGTACTCTTCATCAATTGGCTATTCAAATTCACCAGCTGTACGGTTGTTTCCTCAACTTCTTGTAGCTGCTCCTTAACTGTTTCAAAATCAACATTTTTGGGCTTTCTGGCCTTTCTATTTGCGTCCAATTTTCTTCTCAGGTTATCCACAGTCATCTGAAGACTCATCAATTTCTCTGCATCAGAAGCAAGTCGCTGGAGAATCTTCTTGTTCATTTCTTGATTTGCCTCAGATGAGTTCATTGATAACTCTAACTTGTCCACGCCCAACTCCTTCTCCACTTCTGATTCTGTAGGTGGATGTTTGCCCCTCCACTCCAAATTCCTAAATTGGTTGTGCATGATAGGCCCCACTGTTGGATGATTTGCCCGTTTCTTCAAATCATTCATGCTACGACTAAGGCTGCCACCTTCTGCAGTTTCCCACAGTTCAAGCATCTGATCATCTACTCTCTCTGCCGCAGAATTAGCTCTTCTAATTCTTTCTGGTGAGCTATCAGAGACATGATCAAGTGGTATATCTTTCATTAGCGTCCCATTTTTGACTTCAAAGGACTTGGGTTTTGTCTTTCGTCGATTACGGTCATCCTCATGCTCATTCTGGTGACTCCTCCTTCCTGCAAGCTCACGTTTCTCTCGGTCCAAACTGGGCCGAGATTTTATTGCCTCAATTTCACTCGCAGTACTATTTCGACCAGGCTTGATGTGTAAAGGCTGATGCAAAACAGGCTTGTTCATGTCTTCCACTACTTTCTCAACTGCTTTAATCCTAGTCCTCAGCTCCTGCAAATCAAGAACGCCTTTTGGCATGATAGATTGACCATTCGTCAGCTTGTTGGAGCTAATTTGATCCGACTGAACCTCAATTTCAACACTCTGCAAATAATGAAGCAAGAACAAATTTCAGCAAAAAATTGGAGATAATTGCTGCATGAGCTTGAAGCTCAAGAACACAGGAAGTAAACAAGAATAACACTTAGGAATGCTGACGGTCCTGTCATACATGTAGGAATGCTGATGGTCCAGTCATACATGTTCTGGAGCACTTAATTAAATTCCCAAAACTAGATAGCTTTCAATACACCCACAAGTCAACTCAGCAATCTAATACCAATGTTAAAGTAATGTTTGTTCAACTAGATATCCGTTGACAATCTATCACACGCTACGACTCTCAGCAAATATGGAGGTAAACTTTTGAGCAATCAAATCACTTATAAGCAATGGGCATGTACAGAAAAACCAGAGTTCTATTCAAACCCGAACATACATATATTGTCAGCTGTAGTAAATACTAGAGCAAGAGAAAAAAACCAACATTGCTTACATATGAGAAAGTACATTACCTTTGATTCCTGAGAGCGAACTAGATTAAGTTTCATGAGGAGCAGAGCATTATGCTCAAGTGAAACAACATCATCCTTCAGAGAAGCAATTACAGGAGCATATGAATGTAACTGTGACTTCAGTTCTCCAATTTCACTTTCCATCGAAATCATTTTTCCTTTCATCTGTTGAATCTCCAGATCTTTGATAGCATTTTTATCCTCGAGTCTTTCGCACACCTCAGTCAACTCATTCATTTTGTTTTCCAGCAGTACTTCACGAACGGAGGAGATTTGGAGATCAAAATAAAACGTTGCTGCTTCTGCCTCCCAAAGTTCAAACTCATAGTTTCTTTCTTGGAGCTCGGAACTCAGATATTCTTCTCGCATTCGTTGCTCTTCAATTTCTTCATGCAACTTACCCAGTTCAGCTACCAAGTTCATATTCACTTCCCGAAGGACTTCAATTTCTTGGTTTTGAGTGGTATTTGTACTTGATATTTCAAGTATCTTCTTTTCTAGAATTTCATTTGTCTGTATGGATTCTTGACGGTCAGATTTTAGCACATCCAGAGTCCTACACAATTCTGAGTTCATATTCTCTGATGCTATAAGCTTCTGCTTGGCTTCCAAGAGTCCTGTTTCCTGCTTATCAATTAATTCTTTTCCAGTAGAAAGTTCCAACTTCAAATAATCGTTAGATTCCCTGACTTCATGGAGCTCCTCTTCCAGCCTTTGAACTGATTCCTTCAGGAGTAAGTTTTCAGTCTCCTTCATTTCCAGCTTCTCCTTCAATATGCCCATCTCTTTGTCGAAGTCACTGATTACACCATGAAGATTGTGCATATCTTCGCATATTGACTTCAGCTCAGCAGATTTCTCACTACCAAAACTCATCCAAATTGTAGAGAGATTGCTAAGAGCTAGTGTATCGAGTAAAAAGGCATCATTTTCCTGCTCCACCAACAATTTCTCCTCCTTGATCTCTGTGATCTTTTGGAACAAAGTTCTATTCTCCTCAAGAACTTGAGAGTATTTCGTTTTTAATTCAACATAAGCTGTCTGCAACTGACCATGCTTGACACAGAGACTCCCAACCTCTGCATCAAGTACAGCGGTTAGTTGACTGCCTTTTCTCACTTCCAGTCCCAATTTCTTATTCATCTCTAGGAGTTTGTGATCGTCTTTCTGCACTGAGACAAGCTTCTCTGCCATGATATTGAACTCCTTCTCTACAGATTTCTTCACTGACTCAAGTTCGAGGGTCTCTGATTTCAGTTGTGCAAGTAATGTTATGAGAACAGAGTTTTCAACCAATACTTGCTGCTTATCATCCTCACATTCTCTGAGCGAACATTTTAGATCCTCGATATTGCCCAAAATATGATGGAGAAATATTTGTTCATTTTCCACCTTATCTTCAGATACAAAATCAGATTCATTGTCAAGGGCCTTGAAAACCTGATATATTCCCAGTCTCAACCTTTCAATTTCATCTAGCAAAAATTCTGCTTCTACCTGTTGCTCAAGGCTCTCATTCTCTAACTCTGTAATCAGCTTGTCAGCCAATTTTGATGCCTCAAGATGTTTCTGACACTCGAGCAATAAAGTATAATTCTTTTCTTCCATGTCCTGTATGAATTTCTGCAGGATGAAAATTTCACACTGGGCTTTCACAGCTCTGTCAAGCTCCTCTTCAAATTCTTTCTTCCTCCACTGGCTTTCTTCTTGTAGGAGATGAATATGGTTCTCCATACTAAGTAATCGGGTCTCACTCTGATGAGTAAGTTTGGCCCTTTCTTGTTTCTCCATTCCAACTGCAACTCTCAGTTCCTCTACTTCTAAGCTAGCTGCTTTTTTGTCCTTCTCCAGGCAAGAATATTTTTCTTCCAATCCTGTAAATCTCGATTCCAGGTATTCTAGTCTCCGTTCAACATTTTCCAACTGAAGCGCTAGGCTGCCTCTTTCAGCAAGAAGATTGGACTTCTCATTCTTCAGCAATTGACAGATCTCTTCTAAACCCTTGGATTTTTCCCTCAGACCTTCGAGTTCAACTTTTGCACCAAAAAGAGAGTTCTCAAGAACAGCATTTTTCTCTAGGAGTTTCTGCATGCTATCAGTTATAATTTGCAACTGAGATAGCAAAGAAGCTTTCTCAGAAACAAGGATCAATTTTTCTCCATTAACAATTTGGCAAGACTCTTGAAGCGCTCTCACCTTTTCCTGCCATCCCTGCAACTCACCATTCACGTCTGAGAGAGAACTCTCCAATACAGCCTTCTTTCTCAGAAGTTCATCCATGTCCTCCAGCTTTTTGTGAAGGACTTCTTTCTCCTTTTTGTCCTTCTCAGAGATCGTTCTCAGCTCTGAACTTTCATCCTGCAAGATCTTTATTGAAGACTCAATACACTCAGGGTTTAAACCTGCACCCTTCACTTGCTCCACCAAAGTCTGGTAGCTCCTGTTTAGGTCCTTGATTTCCTCCTTCAAACATGAAATTTCTTTCTGAAGGTTGTTATTAAGTCCCACTTGCTCAGCAACCTCCTCTTCAAGTCTCATTTTCATCTTCCTCAGGCTAAGGATTTCATTTTCCAGATTCTCCTGTGAGAAGGTTGAGGACAATTTCAGTTCACTCAGGCTTTGGTTTTCATCCTTCATTCTCCGAAGTTCATCTTCCAAAGTATTTTTGCTAGTTTCCATGTCCTTCAAAAGTTGAAGGCCATTTTTGAGCTCCAATGCCAGAGCTTTCTGCTCCTCTTGAGATTGAGAGTGCAAGTTTTGCAAAGTCAAAAGCGAGGCTTCAATTTGTGCATGCCTTAAGTGCTCATATTGCAAATCGTTTTGAAGTTTCTCCAGCTCCCTTTGCTTCTGAAAAAGCTCTTGATCTTTCATAGTTATCTTCTTTGCCAAGTTATCTGCCTCAGAGTGCAATGACTGATTTGATGTCTCCAGCAGAAAACACTTCTCTTCGGCGTGTCTAAGAGTAGCAGCACCCACTGAAAGCTCACCATTAAGGCGTTTGACATCCTCTTGTGCACAAGATAGTTCATTCTCAAGTTTGGATATTTTCTCCAGACAGTTTTTATACTCACGGACTGAAATTTCTTTCTTCTCGGTTAGCTCCATAACCAGCCCTTTCAGTTTCTTTACCTCACTTTCAGCTCTATCAGCTTTCTCACTAAGAAGTCTGGATTCTTCCTGAGACAGCAAGAGTTTTTTCTCCAGTTCAGATATCTTTTCCAGGCATTGTTTGTACTGATGAAAGCAGCACTCCTTTTCAGACTCTAATTTACAGATTTCATTCCTCAGATGCCGAGCTTCACTTTCTGCCTTAATTGCTCGCTCATTTACAACTTTTGTGTCTTCACATGCTTGAGATGCCTTATCCTCCAAACTGGATATCCGTTCCACATACTCCTTGTGTTTGCTCAAAGCAGCATCTCTTTCAGCCTCAAGTTTGATAAGTGATTCCCTCAACTTCTGAGCTTCATTTCCCGCCTCACTGGCCCGTTCATTGAACTTAAGGGAGTCCTTGTGAGCAGCACTGAGATCCCTCTCTACAGCAGACAACTTTTCCAGGCATTGCTGATATTGCAGGAATGTAGTTTCTTTTTCCGCCTCCACACCAGCTAGGGCTTCTTTCAGCATTTGAACTTCACCTTCAGCTTGACCTGCACGCTCCGACTCAGCAAGAACTTTAGCCTTGAGGTTTTCATTCTCAATTGATAATTCAGATACTTGAGAATGTAAACTTTGTTCTTTTTCCTCTGCATTGCAGTTCAATCCTTTCTTTAACGTTCCGTCAAGGAACTTCGAGTTCTTTAGCATTTCTTCTCCAGCCCCAAGCATCTCATGCAATTGTTTTAGACCCCACTCACTTGTTCCCTTATCGTCACCACTATAAGATCCACTCTTCTGTACATCATGCATCCTTGATAGCAATAAACCCACTGCATGCTGATGCAAGTCACCAGTATCAGGCAAAGCATGAGCCCCACGCAGCACTTCTGGAATATGAGGCTCCGCCGCCTGTGCGGAAGATTTCACTGGTGAATCTTCAAGAAGAAAGGGTACTTGGTCGGGAAATGCCTCTGACATGGTTTTCTGGGCCTGCTTAAGTTCGCCTGTTACATGGTCATATCTTTCAGCTAAAGCCCGGTATGCTCTGTAGAACTCCTCAACTAATTTCATTAGCTCAGGCCTTTTCTTGTAGTACATTTCAGCCCTTCTTGCAAATGAATCAGCATCTTCTTCAATGAGCTTGATCATTGCCTTCACTTTAGAATCCATTTCTGCAAAAATAAGAAATAAAAACAGGTTAATTAGGACATTTTGGATGAGACAATCCATTACAAAGAATTATACAAACTTCTCCAGTAAAACAAACAGAAGACAACGTTAAATGATTGAAGGAGACAAAATGCCACTGCATTATTCCACCAGCTTTTACAATTATTTAGAGCATACCTTTTAATCGTTCTAACCAGATACCTAGGATGCATGCTAAAGTCAAATGGCGGTGCATACAAGCTTGATCTGTTTCACTTTTAAAAAGATTAATCTTTACTTGCATTTAATCTTTTAAGCCATTCGTAATGTATGCACATTTGTTAGGATCTCTAGTTGGTTAATAAATGGATGTAGTGAATGTACCAGGTTGAATGAAACCAGGAGTTCGTGGAGGTTAGTAAACATGGTTCCAGTTGAAGTGTTTGCATACGTTGTGCAAGAGTTGGGTTAAATACTTTGATTACATGAAACAGTTATTTTATAAGGGAATAATATGTAAGGTTCTCTATCACATACAAGACACTAGGCAGATGGTGCACTTTGTAGTACATACACGAGAGAAGGAGGCAGTCGGATTTAAAAAGAGGAAGCGCCAAGCTATAGGGAAACAGAAAAGACAAATTTTACAGACTTTCGGGAGGCAAAACTAACTCAAAGATATTTTAAATTAATTCTCTTTTGACAAAATGAAAATATTTTTTAAATTCTGTAAATTAACTGTTGAATGAAATTGGTCCTTCTTTTCACTGCTACTAAGGACCTGTAGGGTTGCATCAGAATGTGTTATTCAATCAAAAAGGCAAAGCCTCTATTTAATTTCACAAGCCTTTGCCATTATGGGTAAACTAAGTATGGCTTGTGGTCCCCTATGAAAATATTAAAAACATAAAGATATAACTTTAGTTTCTGAAAAGTCTGAGGGCAGCCCAAAACACCCTTCACAAAAGATCTTCCTTGGGAGCGGGGACAGTAACATAAAGACTAGCTAGAACATAGATTCAAGGCAAAGCCCTGGAATGGTAGTCTTGCTTCTGGGCAGAAACATAAGTTATGTAGACACTCTAACCCTTTCGTGCAAATATAACCTACAGCAGAGAAGGTCAATAGAACAATCATACACACATTAAAATACTCTGGTGATAAGTCTCCCATCTTGAAAAAAGGCACCCCAGTGCAAGAAGCACTTCACCTTCATGCAGGTTGAGGAGCCAACACACCCCTTGGTGTGATCTAGACAACCTACCTCATGCAAGGGTCAGTGGCTGCTTCCACGGCTCAAACCCGTGACCTATAGGTCACCATAGCTCCACGGCTCCAAATCGAAAACCTCCCAACTTGAAAACCCCCATAGTTGCAGGTAACCAAATTCCAAGCACATCATATACATATGCCCCACAATGGACACATTGTTTGAATACAAAACCTTATGGTAAAAGCATATAGAGAGACACAAGGCAAAGCATTTGAAAGAGGAGTACGATCTGAGTGTGCATGGAACAATTTTTTGAGAATAAAAGGGACGCACTGACCATGCATGAAATCTTTTAACACAATATATTAAAAATCATAGCAAGTACTAGGTGGCATATGTATTTGGTGTTCTTTGATGCTTTCATGAATGCATGAGCAGATGGTATCAAGTTTGACTATCAGAGTTCGATTCGAACACCATCATCCTGTATTGCCTAGAAATCGCTATTTGTAATACGGTAAGAAAACACAACATCAAATGGACAATATAGAAACACAATTAAGAACACTAGAGATCTATTTTGCCAGAGAAAAATGAGCCAATAAAAATATTAAGAACTAAGCAATTTCTGCTGGACAAGGAGAAAAAAAAAAGGAACCAAGTAGAGAGATACTCACCAGTAAGATTCTCTTGAAGCCATTTTGAGTTCTTAGGGATATGACTATCCCACCACCAAGAGTACTTGCGCCTGGAGTCGGAATGTGGCAAGGTTGCCATGACTCCAGCAAAGAACAAAAAGACAACTGGATTTATCCTTGCAAACTACTGAAGTTTATACCAGTAACAGAAAGAGAGGATCCCAGGGTAGTATCAAACTTAAAATTGCTCAACCACCAAGCTCCTGCAGGGAAAGAGAGAAAAGGAATAACAGATTAAGAAGAAAGCAGAAAAACCCAATTTTGGGGTACAGGATGAAGGCCTAGGTATGAAAACTATGTGAAATGAGTATTGAAGCTAATACATCATCGGAAAGTACCTGCTCTGTGCCTCTGTAGCTTTGCCAAGCACAAACCACAGCTGCAGCCACAGTTACTTTTCAATTTAAAAGTTGCAATGCCAGTGTACTAAAAGCAACCTGAGCAGGAGAAGAAAGGACCGACTGAGAATCAGGTATCATACACTAAAAATTGCTAATTATGTAAGCTAGAAGTATCTCAAAAATATGGATGAACTATCAATTTAACAGAATTTTCCAAGAATTCCCCAATTTTTTAAAAATAGAATTCACTAATTGACGAGATATCAAGTCCATAGAAGAAAGAGGGAAACTTCTAAGCAATTTCTAATTCTGATCAAGGCTTCATAATAGATTTGTCAAGTAGCAAAATGGGAATGGAGAAATTTATATCAACTCTTAACCAAAACTTTTTCCTGACAAGTCTACTCCTAATTTATCAAGATTTATAAAACCCCAACATGAAAGCCAAAGATTTTGAGAAAATGGACACGAGTAAAACCGCAAAAGAAAAAAGCAATCTTTTTTATGAATTGAATCAAAAACCCACGAGAAGAACAAAATCTGGAAGCAAAAAACTGATTAAAGAAGTGACATTGATACACGCAGCCTCAAAGAAAGAAAGAAAGAAAGAAAGCAGTCCACATCAAGAACACTGACCCGATAACATGGAACAAATGATCTTCAAGAAACCAGCAAAAAAAATTGGATCTTTAGAACAAAAACAAAAAAAACAGAAAGTTACCCAAGATTAAAGAAATCTCTATAACAGAAGCCTGATTAGCAGCTGTGATTGTCAAAAACCAACTAGCTGCTTCATTCCCTCTCACCCCATTTCCTTTCTTGCTCTCCCTTTGTCATTCACTCTCTCTCTCTCCCCCCCTCTCTTTATCCTCTAGTTGGTACTGTGTCAATGTGACAAATCTGTAAAAAACAAGTAGACCAAACACGAAAGCCCTTCAAAATTGCACCTTTCAATATAGGTTCAACTAGACACTCTGTACAATTTATGTATACACACACTGTATTCTTGTAATGGTGGTCAGCTGCTAGCGAGGGTAAGGGGTTTGGGGGGGGTAAAATATTGACGTTGTGAAATGGAGTAAATGCTAGTAAGAAAAAAGGAAGTAATGATCCTTATCAATTTGATTTCTGAAAAAAAAAAAAAAAAACTATTTGATGAGATTTTGTCGGCACTTTATCGGGTAATACAACTCTTGCATACTCATGACCAAGAATGGGGTGCTTAATTTTTGGACTAATATATCCCTTGCTTTGGGATCTCAAAAATGTTCTTTCTTGGGTCTAATTCTATCTTTTTAAATATTTTTTTGGAAAAAAAATCATTAAATTTTACTTGAAATTATAATTTTATGAGATTACGAGGACATCTTTTTATGTGGCAGAAGCAAACCAGATCTTCTCTTTATTCTTTGCATTTTTATAAATGATACTCCATATATTTCTTTCTAATTTTTTATAACACAGAGAATAAAAATTTTCTCAAATCAAAATTATTCTTTGTTTAGGTCAATCAACTTGGGAGCTTGATTTTTGGAGAATTTTAGCATTTGTTTGAGTGATCTTAGATATAAAGAATTCGCCAAAATATAATTTTATGATTCAAATATTTTAATTCGTACAAAATTCAACTATTGAAATTATTATAAATTTCGATAAAATGACTATTAAAATAAAAATTTTAATAATAAAATATATAAATAAAAAAAAGAG
>JACEIK010003736.1:29488-42443 GCA_018107945.1 Datura stramonium | reverse complement strand
GTACATATCACAAATTATATTAAAAAATAAAATAAATAAAGATAAATATATAAATATTTAGGTTGAGCCACGAATATCTCATTTTTTAAAGGAGATTTAAGTCCAATACGGCATAATATTCATAGATAGCAGTAATACTCTCAACTTGTCCCCTCTAGAATACAACAATCCAACTTCGTCGTATGACTCAAACAGCTCCAGATTAGCTTAAGAGTAAAGTTTCACCAAAAGAGCACCTTTATTCAACATAAAATTAATATCTTTTGTATAGTGAATTAGTTGAAGACTTAGAATACTTTTTTTTGTCTCAACTCTCTCTTTCACTATACAAACCTCAATATATACTACAATATTTTTCACACTTCTTTTAATTCTTATATGCAATACAATAATTCTCCTATCATAACTCATGGAAGAAACTATCCTTTATATAGGTGTAGCATTTCTTCTACAAGTAAAAGTCAAGAAAGTGGATAGTTATTTGAGGTATAGTGGGGGTAATTAGTAGGAGATAATGAGGAGAACAAACAATAATGATTACATGAGTTACAAAGAATAACGACACTACTTTCTTCACTTTATGTCGAGTGTTTGTCTTGACTTTCTTATCATAATTGAGTTTTTCTTTTCTAAAAGAAAAATATATATTTTTTATATTTGGCCAGTCCTTTCTCCCGTAGAAAAAGGTATTGGACTCTATAAATTGAGGCTTCTTTCTCCTAACTTAGTAACATCCACAATGTAGTCATAAGGGTTTTGAGAGTCTTGTTTAGGGGAGCACTTGTGAGACACAAGTGGTAGTGTAATTTTTGTGTGAACTTCTTTTTATTCTAAGTGAATTTTGTAAGGTTACTTCTCTCGGTATCTTTGTACTATCTTTTATATTGATTGCTCATCTCCTCTTGTGGATGTAGGTTGATTGACCAAACCACGTAAATTATTTTATCTCTTTTGGTATATTTCTCAATTGTCTTCTTATTTAGCATCTTTTGAGGTTTGTTGTGTTAGCTTCCACATGACACTTGATTATTTCAGTCCTAACAAGTGGTATCAAAACCTTGGTTATTTATCAAGGATGTTTTTATGGAGGCGAATATGAGTAGGATGATATGTGTAAATAGGAGTAATTACAAGATATGAAAAAACAAGATGAAAGATCTACTGTTTGTAAAGAAGATGCATCTTCCCGTATTTGCTGCTTAGAAACCCGAATCTATGATTGATGAAAATTGAAATTTTGAACACCAACAAGTATGTGGATATATAAGCAATGGGTTGAAGACCATGTTCGCAATTATATTGTAAATGAGACACATGCTAGATCATTATGGGAAAAGTTGGAGACACTTTACGCTTCAAAAATTGGCAATAACAAATTGTTCTTGCTAAATCGATTGATAACCTTTAAATACAAGGAGGAAAGTTCTATTCTTGATCATATAAATGATTTTCACAGTATCCTTAATCGACTCTCTGGAATGAGTATCAATTTCGATGATGAGATACAAGGACTTTGACTTCTCAATACTCTACCAGATTCTTGGGCAACGCTTCATGTTTTTTTAACAAATTCATCTCCCGGTGGTAAGGTGACCATGAAATATGCCAAGAGTGTTGTGTTGAATGAAGAAGTAGGGAGAAAATCTCAGGACTAATCTTCACATTCAGATGTATTGTTTACAGAAGATTGGGGGAGAAATAAAACAAGAGGTTCAAGATATAGAGGTAAAAGAAGAAGCAAATATCGGTCCAGGTATCAAAACTATTAATGAAATCATTGTGATAAGAAAGGACATATTAAAAGATTCTGCAACAAGTTGAAGCAAGACATTAAAGAAGGAAAGAAAGAAGAAAATAATGAAAACAATGTTGTTGTTGTTGTCCGAGATGACCTTCTCTTTGCATGTAATAAAAACATTATCGATTTTGTATCTCATGATACTAGCTAGATAGTAGATTCTTGAGCTACATCTCATGTCACACAAAGAAAAGATTTATTTTCATCTTGTATTATTTACTTAGAAAATAAGGTAAATAATTTATTACCTGATATGTGTGCCACTTAATTATCTCTAATAAGAGACGATATTCTTACAACATTATATCTAATAGATTTCTTTTGCAGAAAATCAATTTATCAGTAGCTAACTTTAAAATTTTCAAATTATTTTCATTAGTCCTTTGTGGCTTTAATTTAGGATTTAATTCTCTTTTTTGTGATTTGATTTTTCAGATAAGTCAGTAATATATATTTTTTATCTTTTAGTTAGAAATTGAAGCTAAATTATTGATAAAATAATTTTCTTTAACTACATTGCCAATATTTTTTTCCTAAACTTTCTCCCTCCTGTTTGGCCAAACTTCTCAAATCAGCTTATTTTGAGAAGTATTTTTTTCAAAAGTATTTATCAAAAAGATATTTTTGGTGAGAAGCAGTTTGTGTTTGACTAATAAATTAAAAAAAATACTTTTAAGCAACAATTAGTGTTTGGTCAAGTTTTTGAAGAGTGTTTCGAAGTGTATTTTTCACAGTAATGCTTTTCAAATAAGTGTTTTTGAAGAGAAACTATTTTTTTAGCTTCTGAAAAACAGTTTCTCCTACTCCCTAAAAGCACTTATTTTCTCTCAAAAGCTTGACCAAATAGGTTATTATTTCCTTTTAAGTTTCATTGCTAAAAAACAACTCGCCGCAGAATCAAACTTTTATCCCCTTTTTATTTTAAATGAAAAGGAACAAAATCGGAACACAAGAGAGCAACTCTCTCAGACATTATTTTCCACATGAAACATAGATATGTGTATGTGTGTGTGAAAATCCACTAAAATTTTAGCAAATACTAAATTTTGAACCCATGATTCCAGACTCCACTAACACAGCACAGGGAACCATGTGAAGTAGATGGAAAAGAATACAAGGACACTACAAGTAAGAGAATTAACTAATTGATGGTTCACTCAGGTTAATTTTAAGAATAATTATTCACTTTGAGAGGAGGTAGCTATGGCACACTTAATTTTATTTATACAAGATTTATAAAGAAATCCCAAGTAATCTATGATTGTGTCCTTCAGTTGACAAGAGTTGTATCATCTTCAATATCAAAGAGATTTAGTGAATTCATGGGTCCATCGAGACCTAATCAAAGAGATTTAGTTAATTCGGGATTCATCGAGCCATGAAAACAGCCTCTTGCAGAATGCAGGGTAAGACCGTGTATAATAGATCCTTGTAGTCTGGTTCTTTTTAGATTCCACGCATAACAGGAGCTTAGTCTCGTGCCCTTTTTATGGATCCATTGAGACCTACATTGCTTGCTTCCATTTTGTAAACATAACAGAACCTGATCCTTATTGAAACGAAATGCACAGAACTGTTAAATGTTTTGAATCGAGGGATCAGGCAATTTATTTGATTAGATTTAGAAAGCATATCTGCAAATATCTATATCTTACACTAATCATGTTGGGGTAAGGAAACCAAATTGATGTGCATAATGTTGTACCATATCCTTGTGTCTCTTCAAGAGTCAGTAGCTCATTCCTTTTGGGAAACTAGCCTATGCCTTTGGACTGGTTTGCTTACCAACTTATGGAATCCCTTTTGGATCATTGGTGTTTGGGCTATATGTGTTTTCTCCAATACCACAAATGCTTCTGTGAGTCCTCTTACTATGACATTTCATTTACAAATGCTAATGTTGCTGGGATTATATAGAAATTTCATTCTTCTTTAGGAGAAAGATAGCCTAATCCGTGTTTGTGATCCTCTCGCTTGTGCATTAGTTAAAAACAAAATCGAGTTTGATTAGTCAGCGGATGAAGGAGTTAATTCGCTAAATGGTGAGCCAAGTTTTGGAAATTGCCTACAAAAATCACTTTTGTTTCTTTTACGATAATAAAATCACTCAGCTACTATCACTATTTTCCTCAAAACGTGAGTGATCATCCCGGAAAATAACTCGGGGATGAAGGTGCATTAACCAATTCATGACACTTCAATATAAATTAGTAAATGATACAGCCATAGATCGTCTTTTCTATGCCCTCCAGCATTTGAGGAGTTGTAGTACATGATTTCAGACACAAAGACTCACCAAGAAAAATATAGGAAAAGAAAATTGCTCGACTCCCCTTTTTCTTCACAAATTTGAAATTGTGATCATCTTAACCTTTCTCCCTCTGTACTCTGATAACATCCTTGAACTTTATGCATTGAAATTTAGCCGATATTTTTCAGAAAGAATTATTCCGCTGCTGTCAAGCCTCAAGCAGCAGCACCAATTGGTTCAGCAGCCTTAAGCCTTGAAGATCCATAGAGTGTTTCTTCAAAGCGGATAATCTCATTCTTGGACCCATAAGCTACTTGAGTCCTTTCATCAAGACTTCCGATCACCTTGTCAAGAACTGACTGTTTCCCGTCACTGCTGTAGCCTCCTGCTTTCTCGATTAAGAATCCCAAAGGTGCCACTTCAAAGAGCAGTCTTAGCTTAGCTTTGGCAGATGGGGATGTCACATTTGTGAAAATGCCTTTCTCCTTCACAATTATCTGCTCATTTGAGAAGAACAAGTATGAAATCTACTATTTAAAAGCACTTACCAAAAGGAAAAGGGGGTGTAGTTGAGTTCAAAAGTGTCTCAACCCAAAATACCTGGTTAACATCTGGCACCATTCCTCCAGTGTATCTCAATGTGTATTTCTCTTTGACATAGTAATCAATCAGCTGTTTGCAAAGAATGGAACGTTACAATGAGTCTGAAACACGGCGGAGACACGATTTTCACCAAAAGGGGTTCAATTTTCAAGTTGTTTCAAGAGGGTTCAATATGCAATATCTACATATAAATATCATATTTGACTTTACATATACAATGTATTTTTCCAACGAAGAGGGTTCGGATGAACCCCCTTTCGTCATCTTGGCTCCGCTCAAACACCAAATGTGAGTAGTTGAAAAGAAAACTGAATATTGGTAGTCAAACCTTGGCATAATCAGGATTGTCAAATGTGGCTCTCAAATTTCCAGGGGAAAACATTTTTCCTTCTCCAATTTCTGTGGTGTCCTTGACATGTTGCCATTTTCCTGAGAACCAAATTACACATGGTTACAATCTTGACATAACAGGAAACCGTTCTGATGCATTAAATTTCGAGTTATCATCAATTTATATATACATCAGCAAGCTTTATTATCTAAGAATGTCTTTGTTTATTGAATTCAAAATTATGTCAATGTGTCCTATTATAGAGGTTTTGCTCATTATAGTTAATTTACTGAAAATACGAGCATGCATATCTGTGAAAACTTTGGCCATGTAATTCAAACCTTCATCGAGAAGGAGGAATTCGTGGGTGCCAGGAGCGTCTTTAAGAGCAAGAACATATGTAGTACGAGGTCCGAAAATTCCCATGGCTGCAGCAACTTGATCTCTTCCTGTGACCCCTGTTAGCTTGTCCCCAGGCCACACACCAAAGATGGTTCCTACTGTGAAGTTTGTGTCCACAATACTGGATCCATCAAGTGGATCAAAGGCAACACTAAATCCTCCTGTTCACACAGAAATTCATCAGCTTTTGATGGAAATTAACTACTTTAGTATATATATATATATATCTTTCTGCCAATTAACCTTCAGCAGGGCCTCCCATGTCTTGGAGCTCAGGGACTTCCTCAGAACAAGCGTATTTGCAGACGTGTGAATAAGTCAAGGCCTAGTCATCAAGTTTTAATTGTAAAAGAATTAGTTGTAAAGGATTAGAAAATCATTTCTCTCGTAGAAAACACTTAATTATACCTCGAAAAGGAGCTTGTCAGCGAGCATATCGACTGCTAGCTGCTCATCTCCAAAGGAATTGATACAGGCTGTTCCTCCACAAGAAGCTGTTCTGACTTTGAAGGAAATTGTTCTGAGAGCTTCTCCCATGCTCATCATTAGAGTGATCAGCCCCTTATCTGACGTTGATTTTGTAAGAAACTCTTCCTACGAACCAAATTATATTACTTATTTGTCCAATTTCTCAACTAATTAAGTATCATTTTATTAAGGCATAATACATAAATAGGCATTTAAACTTGGTTTCAACTGACAATTAAGCACTCAAACTTTGAGAGTACATATATAGGCACCTCAACTTGATCTCATCTGACAACTAAGCACTCCAACTAGTTCTCACTATGTCTTATAAGCACACGATTCTGACGTGGCACATGACACAGTGAAACCAAGTTGAGGTGCCTAGATGATTATCTTGTAAGTTGGAGTGCTCAATTGACATAGTGAAACCAAATTGAGGTGCCTAAATGTGCATTCTCAAAGTTTGAGTGTTTAATTGCCAGTTGAGACCAAATTTGAATGTCTATTTATATATTATGCCTTTTAATAACTAAAAAAACTTACCAAGCTATCACCAATCTCGCATTTAGTCACTAAGGAAGAGCATTTGATCTTAGAAACCTTGAGTGATGTTTTAGAGGCAAATTGCAAGGATTCCCCGAATAAAGAGCTTGACTTCAGACCCTGCAATAAGTAAATTCAGGCCACTGCAGCCAGAGGCGAATCTAAGATTCCTACAATATAGGTGCACCGCTAAAAAAATTGATTCCAGATACTCAGGGTAAATAACTTAACCTTCAACCAAGTGCACCATTTATCTTTCGTATACCATGGGTGCTAGCATATAATATTATACCAAATTTAAAAAAATTATATACATAAAATATCGAGTTTTACAGAGAGACCACAGGTTTTATATATAAAATCGCTCCGGACTGCATCTCGACATAGTAGATTAGTAATATGTGCATATATAAGATGTACCTTGATACTGAATGATGGGGAAATGGACCTAGGAGCTGCTTGTGTAGTAGAAACATTTGGGAGGAGAGCTGCACGTGCGAAGCATGTGATACTAGTCTCCATATTAAGCTTTTGGGGGAGGGTGGAGAATGAACTGAAAATTTATTGGCAAACAGAGGAAGAAAGCTAATATTATGCTAGAGATTGAAAGGAAAACATTACATTTTTGGTGCATGGACACAAAGGGAGATAAGCAGTTAATAGGATGATGCCACGTGGATGAAATATATAATATATAAATAAATGTATGGGATGTGATTAACGACCATCACTCATAATATTTGTGGCCCAAAATATGTGTAATGCAACAAAAAAAGAAGAAGAGATATGGTACCTAATTTCGTTTTGTTTTTACATGGCAATTTGACATGCATGGCACTACTGTTAAGCTCCCTGTCACGTTATTAGAGTTGGTGACTTTATGAAGTTGGAATTAAGGGGGTTAAATGGGTAGGTTGATTCGACGTTGAGTAAGTTAAAATAGGTTTGAGTTAAAATTAACTTAAAAGCTATTTATATTGAAATAGATTGTGTTGAAATGGGATAAAAATGGGTTGCGCTATGATCCATCCAATTTGATTCGATTTTTTTAAACGATCTATCTTCTTTCTACCCTATCCTTTACTTAGGTCCTCCCCTATCCTACCGTTGACCCTAACTCAAAATTCGACCTCGACTCATGATCCGAGACCGATCTGAAAATCGAGATCCAATCTCAATATGGCACTACTATAAGATATCAAAAACTTACCTCAAGGGATTGATTTTTATTTTCTTTAAATTTATATTTTCATAAAAAAAAAACTCCTGTGATTTATTTTTTTTTACAAAAACGACTTTCGGGTCGATTTTTTTGGAAGAAAAAAAATTAAAAACTGACCTCCAGAGGTCGGTTTTTGCCAAAAAAAAATTAAGTTAAAGAAATCGAGGTCGATTTGCATTTTCTAAGTTGTTTTAAGCTAAAAAAATCGACCTCCGAATATCGGTATTGTTAAATTTTGTTTTTTTTAAATAAACGACCTTGTGAGGTCGGTTTTTTTTTTTTTTTACCTCTTTTGAGGTTAGCTTTTAAGTAGAGCGAGATCCGATCCTAATCTAGGACTCGAGACTCAATCTGACCACACTTCCATGACCAAAGTTCCGATTCATTAAAAAATAAAAGAAAATATTAAGTAGTAAATCTAAATTAAAGTTGATCTTAAATATGAATTAGAATTGAGCAAGTATTGGACTAAGTTGAAGATCACTTAAAAAATAAGCTTTTGCATGGACTGCCCCTATTTGAGGGTTGGTCTTTAATTTTTGCCCCTCAAGTTGGTGGCCTTTAATTTTTATCCTTACAACTCATTTAATAAAAATTATGTCCAAAATATCCTTAATTATGACTTAATTTCTCTAGGCAAATTTTTTTAGAGAATATTTACCTGAAGGAAGACCCGTCTTATGAAGAGGTAGTGGCTATCCTGAATTGTTTGGTTTGCAAACTAAAAACTAAAGAAGTTGCTTCAGTAAAAATACTATAGAGAAATCAGAATATTGAAGAGGCTACGTGGGAACCGAGGATGAGATGAAAAGCAAAATGCCCCAGGGTTTTTATGCTTCATGCTTAAATAGAATCTTTGCTATTCTCCATAAATTCTTGACTCATGTTATATTCCCCTATTTTTCATGACTTCATAAATTCTTCCCTTGCGTATATAGTCTGCGGAACCACGCCTAGCTGCGGTGTGAAGCCCATATCCTCTGCCTCTTTCTTGAAAAGGATCCGGTGCCATTCAAGTAATATTGTTTCATTAGTGGAGAGGAATTACGGGGGAATGAGGAAGAGCCAGTAGTTAAAAGTTCGTAGCTGCTTATAAGGATCCATTACAGTAGTTTAGAAACCAGTGAGGGTTATATGTGATTTTTGTGCATTATTTCTTGTTATGGTTGATTGTTGCCCTGTGAGGCCTGTGATTGAAGTTTCGATTAGCTGGTGTGAGTCTGTAATTTTTTGGATAATACCAATTACAAAAAAAACTATGGTGAAATTTTTTAGAGGATTTCAGAGTCAATATTAGTATCCTCAATCATTATTCGAGGAGGAATGATCTCAAGGGAGTAATATTGTAACACTTCGTACACTTAGAAGTAATTCCCCACCTTAGTACGTAACCCTTACATGAGTAAGTGGGGTGTATATGATGTATGAAGTCTTAAAGTAAGTATGGGAGTGTCAGGGAATTGCGATAACAAAAAAAAAAAAGAGCTGTAGAAATTTCACTGTGCAAGTGTCGTAAGTAATCTACAGGTTGTAGATTAGATCTACGAGCGGTAAATCCCATCGTACGTGGAAGTCTGATGTTCTAAGTTACTGGATTGAGCTACGAGACAACATGAGAACAGCAAAACCAATATATAACGGAAAAAGGGTCAAAAATACCCTTCTACTTTAGTATATTAGCTAATTTTGCCCCTAGTTATATTATAGGGTCAAATATACCCTCGCCGTTAACAAAGTAAACAAAATTGTCCCTCAATTGGATGGAATCCCCAAAATTGACTTAAAATACCCAATTTCAATTAAATTACCCATTTTCCCTTTAAATCCGAACCGACCCACTAAACTAAATAAATTCATTAGGATTTAATTATTTAAAACAAAACAAGTTCTCAAATTATTCAAAGAAAAAGCCTTGAAATAAAAGAAGTTCGGTCACACAGTTATTTCTCCTTCAAAAATATTGGAACAAACAAAATAAAAATCAAATATTTATCAAATCTCTTTATATTAAGAACGATGAAGCTTGATTTGGTAAATATTTGGTTGCTATTTATGAAAAGTCATTTGGAGAGCATAGAGTAGTTAAGATGTTGTCTTGATCACGTATGAAATAGTGTAGCGATAACTAAAAAGTTTAGTTTGATGGAGAAGAAGTGAAACTTAAATAATTTGAACGTCTGAAGCCTGTGAAAGATGTTTAAAATGATGCTATTAGTGAGATAATGAGATAATGCCCAATATTTTGAAACATTCAATATGAAAAGCAAGTCATTCAAAATTGGGGAAAGCGTGTAATACTTGTGGCTTCTTCATGCTATTGTCTGCTAAAAGTTCCTGTGGTTAATGATATAAATACAGGAATTTTTGTATTCTATGTGTTAATGTTTGTTTGCTGAGAGCTTTTAATGGTTAGTGGCTTGTTGGATTTGAATACATGCCTTTGGCATTTTGGAAAAGTATTACACTTTAGGCCTTGCATCAATTTTGATACTCTAGACCACTTGTTACTACTTGAGAGTGGAGAGAGATGGAGATATATTTCACTTCAAAAATGGGCAGAAACATTTAACAGGTTTTTCAACGATGAGACTTGTTATGCTTTTCAACTATTCATCAAAATAGAACTACTTGAAGCATGCATAAGAACAAAATAGAACACAGTAAATTATCTTTAAGCAAATTGCTTACTGGAAAAAGAAAGAAAACAAGTATGGTTGCAATTTTCATGCAATGTAAAAACTCATATGATAACTTAAGCTTAATTACGAACACAACTCCGGATGTGTATGGACATGGAAGCAAGAATAGGTAATCATGAAGGGATCAATGGTTGTAACCAGTGGTTATATCATATCAGAAGAAGAAAAAATTTAAGCCAACAAATATCTGAAATACAATCAACAGCAACAGAAATCTCTAGGTACCACACATACTATTCTTGATGTGCTTGCAATCATCAGAGACTAATTATTTGGAGTTTATGCAAGAAGCATAGATGTTGTTTCAGACTTAGTTTCCCTCTAGGCAATGAATTATTAACATGGAGAAACAGAACAAGACTTTTCCACTGCTACTAGTCAATCATCTATCCAGACCAATAAGCAGAACAATAACTGGTAAAGAAGCCATAGAAGATAGATTGAGGGCACAAGCACACCAAGCATTCTCGAATTCTGGTCAGCATTGTCAAAATTGATGTTGTACTTCATGGTCAAGTTACGGTACATCACTCCCCACTTCTGCACTGTTCCACCGTCAGAACTCAAATTGTTCGTCTGATTCGATTCAGTGTCGTCAAACAACTGGTAAATGTAAGCCTCAGCAGCACCTTCTTTCCTGAGTGGAGTTCCAAGACCAGATTTCAAATGCGAAACCAGCCCCTGTAAGTACTTCTCGGCGTACAACTGACTCTCCTCTGCATTCATGTGCTCATCATTGCTTGGCCACCCTGTTTCTGTCAAAATCAGCGGAACATTCTCGTAGCCTGAAACTGCCATCGCGGCAATCACGGCATCAACCATCATATCAAATAGGTTATGGTACCGGACACCTGTAACAACATCATCACGGAAGTAGAATGGGCCTTCCTGGAACAAAGCGAAACCAACTGGGATCTCTCCACGGAGTTGATATACATTGTAGGGGTAAACATTCATCAGGAGAGATGAGTTGGTTTCCTCCAAGAACTCAAGTACAGGCCTGACAACAAGCGAGTTGACGGGCTCTTGGAACTCCGCGGAGGAAGGAGGGAACGCCGTCGTAATCACGTTGATGAAGGAGAAAGTAGTGGAAACGGAAACAGTACGGATTCCCAAGTCAAGAAGCGCGTGGTGCAGGTTTTGCATGGCGGGAACTAGGGAGGTGGAAGGATCGGAAACATCTGAGGAAGAGATAACGTCGGAACCGACTGAAATGAGCGAAATCCGAGCACGAGGATGAAACGGAAGTACATTGTTGTAAAGCCAGAGGGTAGCAGAGGAACGATTGGAAGCAAAGGAACCGACGAGGTGATTGGGGACGGTGAGGAGGAGGGAGATGTTGGAGTAGGAAAACGCCCGGATTAAAGCCGGGCTTGGATTAAGGAGGCGGACGGCGGGGATTTTGAGAGATTGAAGGGCGGTGACGACATGGTCAGGCGGTGGAGAGTTAGCGGCGGGGGAGTAGGTGAAGCCGATAGTGGTGGTGGTGGTTGGTACGGCGGTGGAAGGGAAGATAAAAAGAGAGAGGATGAAGAGAGAGAGAGGGGTAGTTGTCAGAGAGGGAAGCATTTCGAAAATGGCGAGTGTGTTGTTGTTTGCAGGGAAATTGTAATGTATAATGAATTGGAGGGAAAGAGAAAAGGTGCATACGGCGCATGTTAACATTTGGTTTCAGGTATTCTTGTGGCGGTTACGGCAGGAGTGAAAATGATTTGATGGTTGAACTTGCAGGGTATTCTTCTTGTGAACCTTCATGCCATATTCAGCTAAATTTTGAATCCTCACTATTTTCTAATTACGGCAGGAGTAAATGATTTGATGGTTGAACTTGCAGGGTACTTCTTCTTGTGAACCTTCATGCTATTCAGCTAAATTTGAATCCTCACTATTTTCTAATTTAATTATCACATTATTTCTTCCACTTTATTGATTAAGTTAGAAATTAAAATTTATAATTATATATATATATATTTTTTTTTTTTTATATATTTATGTATATAAATTAACTATATAAAGAGTTCTGTTGAACTTTATTAAGGCAAATATTTTTTAATTTATTTTCATTGCGTAAAATTTAAATAATAAATTATTAAAAATAAAATATACACACGAACATACAGAGCTCATCACGATTAATCCACACATATAGTAATACTAGTGAAATTATCTCGTGCGACTAATTAAATTTTGAGTGTTAAAATTTTTTTAAAATTTTTTCAATTTTTTCAAAATTAAAGAATTGTTGATTATTATTTTAACAGTTGCTACAATTAATTAAGAAAATAGTAAAAAAAATCTCATTATATATATATATATATATACGTGAAATAATAATTTTATTTTTAAAAAAGGCGTATGAATTAAAAAAATCTCTCCTCAATATATTAAAGTTAAACTAAGAAGAGGTGACGTGACATATCTCTAAAGCCAAGAATGACATTTATCTTTTTCTTAAACTTTTGATATTTTTCTTAATTTTTTTCTATTTCAATGATTTATTAAAAAATTTAAAACTTATTTTTTAATTATATTCTATTAATTATTAATTTCTTTTTCAGTTTAGGAAGTCCAAAAGTCATGGTTATTAATTTAGTGATTTAATAATCACTTGTTATGCAATAATAAATAATCACTAAAT
>JACEIK010003735.1:103355-138394 GCA_018107945.1 Datura stramonium | reverse complement strand
ATCGAGGAAAAAAAAACAAGTATGCATCTAGTTTGGCAGTATCAGAGTCGTCTTCACTTCAACTGAAAGAGAGATTTTTCGACATGAATCTAAATTAATCGAGACTGATACCGAAAGCAGAGTACAGGAAAGAAGAGAGAAATAGCGTGTACAGTCACTAATAGTGGTTTAAGGAGACAATTAGTGTGAAATTTTCAATTTTTCTATGCTAGGACCTGACAGGTCCCAAGATTCTAATTTCTAAAGTTTTATTTATTCATCAGATCTAGACGACACACCATGTGAGAACCAAATTGGAAAATTTTGATTTTCAGATCCCAATTGCATCAACCAAGAAAGTTACTGAGATTAAGAAATCAAATACTATAATTAACCCCCATGTTCTCTTCTTCTTTTGTTTATTCAATGTCATGATTCACCTGAACTTCTTTATTTAGAAGTAATGATGATATGAGTAATTCTTAGAATCAATTTCAACTTGAATGATGTTGAAAGTAATTGTTGACGTTAGGGGTACATCTACATTTGTAGAGAGGTTGAGTGTGGTCACCTCTCCTTTAGGTTTTGTACATTAACTTGAATTCAATTAGAATATTCCACCTACAGTTTAAGATATCATCTCCCTCCCCCTCCAAGGCCTCATAGTAATTACTCTCTTTTTCAATTTATATGATTGGATTTGAATCATCACAGAATTTTAAATAAAAATGATCAGATTTTTAAAACTTACAGCTTAAGCATATTATAATATTTGTCCTCCAATACAACAATAATAAGATACCCCCAATATAATAGCACAAATGTCTATAATCTTGGGGTACTTGGAACAACACCAGGTCATAATCTTCCTCAAAGATGACAAGGCAAGTCATACACTATTATGAGGTAATAAAATGCATGTTGTGCATATAAACCTGGAGAGGCATTAGCTGGCTTCTAAAACAAATAAGTAAATCAGGATCTTCCGGAAAGTTTTGTGTGCGTATTTCACTCATCAAACAGTTCAACAGTCTGAATATGCATGACTAGCTAGTATACAAGATTACAAGGTTTCTATCCTGGAAGCAAGGTATTATAAGCACTGGAAAATATGCTACGCTTATTTCATTAATATTTTGCATTCCTTCAGTTTCCTGCGACTAACCAGCTGTATTAGCAGGTTCTGGAAGCGATTAATAGATGGGAGTACCCGAGCACTGCAAAACTAAAAATACTGCGAAAAGAAAAGTGGAAATAAGGTGTCAGCAGCCTCGATTCTTCTTTATCATTAAGCTGTGTGCTGTCAAGTGAACAGACATCCATAACAATACGAGAACAATGGCTGGTCAAAACTTGTCGAAATGAAGCTTCATTACTTGCCTTATCTGCCAAACCAAAGCCTCTTCTTAGCATACAAAAATGTTCAACTAGCACATGAAAGCTCCATCCCATCTAGTCAACAGACCTGTGAGATTAATAGAGAAAAACGTAGCAAAATTACTGGCAGGGCCCCCTTAACATTTGAGCATTAGGTATTTTATGTATAAAGGACATGTTTATAGGAATAAATATCATGCCTTGGCTTTCGATTTGCACACTATGATAATTGAGCTGCAATTCTATCTAATCAGATAAGTGCTGCAAGCCTGCTACTAAGTAATGCGGAAAACCTTAACATAATTACATCAATATCTCAAATAAAGAAATCTCAACATTTAGGCCAATTTTCACACTAAGAATCTGAAATAACTTGAAAGTGGGTTGGGTCTCTATTCATATTCATGTACAGTAGCAGACATCATTCAGAAATGCATGAAATACAAGATGGTGCAGCATTTGCTCTAAAAATTGCTAAGAGCAAAAAGTTAAGCCTCAGAAAAAAAAAACTATAAACTATAAAGTCTCAAAGTCATCACTATAAAAAAGAATTGCCAACAAATCAATCTTCATAATATGATAGTATGCATCAAGAAGACCTGAAATATAGACAAAACTTACGGAAACAATTATAGATGGGAAAATAACATCTTACAGTTATAAGCAATACAAACAAATAATTTAACATTCTAGATCCAGCTTAAAAGAGATTCTATTAAACTAGGCTTCAGGCAGTCATCTTTCAGACATCAGGATAGAGGTATAAAGAGCGACAGTTTAAAACTGAAGCTGCACTGCCCAGGCTCAGAATATAATCCAGCCCACCCACGTCAGCCAATCCCTCCACCATGTCTTCCTCTGAGAAAACAAAAGGGTGCGAGAACTAAAGAGACTTAAGTTTCCCCAGCCCTTCCACAGATGATCTAGAACAAATCTTTAAAGGAAAATAGGAGAAGGAAATAGAAAGCATTCATTTGAAAAAAAGGACAAAAAGGATATAAGCCCCTCTTTCAGCATTGTAAATTCTTTAATACAGCTCTTTAAAAATATCATGACAGATAAAATAGGATATTAGAGAATGAGTGTTGATATAAGCTTCAAGCAGTTCAGAAAAAGTTATTGGATTAGCAAGAACTCAAACATGACATGAAGGCTCCAAATTTTAATATTTTTCAGCGATCAAACTGATGTGAGCTTCAGAAGTCTAAAGATCTGTATAAATAAGTATTAAGAAAATTTTGGGTTGCTGTGGATTGTTCATTCACAAAAGGACACAAGTCATACCAACTAAAACAGCACCCAAAATGGACCAAGCAATTACATACATCACAACTGTCAATCCAGCAAATTATCTATATCATCTATTTTCACAGGGAGATAAGTGAGGTGGTTGAAACTTGAAATAGTGCAAACACAGAAACCAAAATTAATGCCTCAAATCCAAAACGGGACCAAGCAAATACATACATCATAATTGTCAACCCAGCAAACAGTCTATATCATCCTATCGTTCCAACAAGATACATGAGGTGGTTGAACGAGAGCAACCACATAAAATAAATAATTTAATTTATGCCCAACTCAGGTTGATCCTTACACTTATCCATGGTAAAGTTGGCACCCATCAAACACATATAAGTTCAACAATAACGACATACAATAACTCTTGAAAGAAAATGATATGGCAAACAACAACTACTATGCCTCAGTCCAAATAAGGGGGGATGATATGGAAAAGACAAAAAGATAATCAAGAAATTGCCTTCATATTCCCCCTTTCGCCTCACTCTCCCCACAGAATGAATTTCTAAAAATGGCGCCGTGCCTTAAAAATATGAATGGAGAAAAGTATTGCTTTCCTATGGGAGTCCTGAATGTGCATAAAGGTTAGCTGATGTTATAAGACCTCAAAAGCCCCTCAACATTTTGAAGAGTACTAAGATTTGCTTAAAAATTAGCAATGCTAGACGAGAAGTACATTAGTGGCAAGTCTGAGGCTAAGGCCAGTGACTGAGACAGGAGCTTTGGGTGGGAGAGGACCGATGACAGCTCTGTTGCATCAATCTTTATATTTTATAGTTGAGGAAAGTTTATTTTTTCTCTTTATCTTGGATATGAGAGAAAACTTTATTTCTCTCCTATTTTCATTTCTGAACCTCAATCCAAATCTTCCTGGGGTGATGCATACTTCTAATTACATAATATATTGAATGAATATTGACTAGTCTAGGTCATAATGATGACATAAAACTTCCCAGGATTTTATACTGATTTCGATAAAGTCAATAAATTGAGTATAGCAGCAACGCTTTTTCAACAGGAAAAAAAAACATAGGAGCGAAATGAAACTTAGCTAACCTCATGCTACTCCAAAAGTTTGAAGCCTGTCACAGTGAGGAGTTGGGTACTTCCTGTTCCATTGTCGCCTCTGGAGTTCTATATGACAGTAACGACCAAGCATATTTTTGTAATCCCTAATAACATGGTCTTCAATGTTATCTCGATCAGGACTACCAGGGGGATACTTCTGATCAAATTCTTGCGATTTAACAAAATATTCTACTCCATGTTCGTCTGTGATCTTCCTAAACTGATATTGGTAGTTCTTCTGCAAAGAATACTCAGGCTCCGAGAAAGGAAGATAAGCAAGTAAGATGATAAGCAAAAATGGTAATAACTGAAGGAGGAGAAGTAAGTTAGGCCCAGTGGAACCTAAATCCTCTCTCTGGGGAGCAGCATTTGTTCTTGTCCGGTAAACATGAGCTGTCCTAAACATATCAGAACGACCAAAAAATGCCCTGAAAATCTCATCAGGATCAAAATCATCATCATAATAGCTGTTCCCAGTTCTCCTCCTGCGCCTAACATTATGCTGTTGATTATACTCGAAATCCTCAGTCAAACCTGTCTGGTCGTACTGCCTCCTCAAATCATCATCACTCAAACACTTAAATGCTTTGGATACTTTCTTAAATGCCTCTTCAGAGCCAGGAGCCTTATTTTTGTCGGGATGAACTTTCAGTGACAGTTTTCTGTATGACTTCCTGATTTCCTCAACTGAACAACCCTTTTCTAGACCAAGAATCGCGTAATAGTCCTTCTTAACCTTAATTTGCCTAATCAACTGCACATGTTCTTCTGTATAGTTCCTCTCTCCATCGGATACCTCATCAGACTTGACACTACTCGTGACATTTTTCATATTTTCAACATTTCTAACCTCACTTGAGGACTCAGGAGTCGATGACTCCAGATTTTCACAAGCAGCCAAAAGATCTTCCACTGATAGATCACTGTTAAGGCGCCGTGCAATTCTGATAAACTTGAGTGCTCTCTGCTTATTGCCAGATGCAATTGCCTCCTTAGCAATACCAATGCATCTTAAAGCCTCATCCTTGTTACCTTCCATTATATCGTTCAAAGCAACAACTTCAACTCAACTTGACAAGAAACTCTAAAACTGAAAATCACAGCTCCGAACAAAAACACAATCTTCTAGAGATCACAATACTCACAGAGTTACAAGCGCTTGCAATTTCAATTCACCTGATTGCCAAATACCAAACAAATTACTCGAAATAATCACACATAAAAATACATGAGCACTTTACAGTATTGATCAATATCAGATCAATTAAGCCAAGAAAAAAATACGCAATCTACTAGAGATTGCGAGAGACATAGAGAATCTGTGACAAAAAATTCATTTAACTACCAAAATACATAACAAATTGTTCAAAATTATCATACATGTAATGAAGCATAATAGTGTTGATCAATATAACAAAATCTGAAAATATGACGCGTAAGGAAGCAAAAAGAGATGCTGAATGTTATGGCTTGAATTGTTTGTAGTTGTATTACTAATAAACTAAATCCTCTCAAGAATACACATACTACTAGGGTGGCAATACATTAAAAAAAATAGTGCCTGCAATTCAACTTGCCTTATCACAAAAAATACCCAAAGTCACACATAAAACTCTAGTGAAGTAACAAATCGACAAGATATTAAAATAAGGGCTCAAATACTCAGAGAACCATCGATTACGATTCAATTTTCTTATACCACAATACCTAAGAAAATTACAAAATTAACACACAGAAACATGTAATGAATCAGAAAATCGATGGGATAAGGAAAATTGAGACTCAATTTATTTAGGATTGTACAACAAAAAAAGACACAGACACATCCAATCACAAATACACATCTTACTAGGATCAAGATACAGGGAGAAGGATCTATTGCAATTTCAACTCACCTAATCACCAAAATAGCAAACAAGTTAATCACACAAACAAATGGAAACCGAAAATTAGGCTTCAATGGTTAAGAAATAAATGAAAATCTGATAACAGATACAAATTCTACTAGAGATCATGATACACAGAGAAGCCGGTTCTGCAACTCAACTCAAGTTACCTCACTATCAAAGTACCTGACAAATCACTCAAAATCATTACAGGAATAAGTTGAATTGTCTCTTATGTATTACAAACGAACTAAATCCACTGAGAATTAGAAATTCTAATAGGGATCAGTATCACGATAAACAGAGAAGCAAACCAGTTCAATTCCCCTAAACACCAAAATACCAACTAAATACTTCAAATCATACACAAAACATGTAATGAAGCAAAAACTGAAAAGATATTGAAAACTAGTGCTTGAACTGCCAATAATTGCATTACAAATGAATTAAATCTACTGAAAAATACCTGTTCTAACAGGGATCACGATACACACAGAAGCTTGATCGCAATTCAATTTTCCTAATTCGAAAATACCTAACCAATTGCTCAACTTCACATATAACAAGTAATGAAGCAAAAATTGATGAAATATTATAAAAGAATAAAATTAAAAAAGAGGCTTGAACTGTCAATAACTGTATTACACTAGAGATCACGATACACACCGAAGAGCCGTAATCGCAATTCAATTTCCTTAATTAGGAAAAATTTCCAACGTATTACTCAAATTCATATATAAACACATAATGAAGCAAATATAAAAAGCCGGTGAAATATTGAAAATGAAAATTAGGGCTTTGAGCTGTATGAAATTGAATCGCATATGAATCTCATCTGAAAATTCAACAAAAATGATCGAAAAAAAAACTATAAGAGCTGCACGGAAAATACTCACCTTTCTACCGGACGTGAAATCCGTAGAGGCGACCGACCGGCGAGCAGAGGGAGAGGAAATTCTAAGAGTCGAAAAGAGGTAATATGGGAGCGGTGAGCAGATTTGCGGTCTTTATAGTCGAACCAATTCACACGCGCCACATCAGTGAAAGAGTCTTATATTTGACGACGAAATTGATTTTATTTTTTCTTAAATATAATAAAAATCATATAGATATTTTTCTGCCTACTGAATTTAAAGCACTTTTAGAATAGGGCAAAAAATACTCGGGGTCGTTTGGTACGTGGGATAAGGAATAATAATCTCTGAATTAAATATAGGAGTATTTTAATTTTATTTTTGGTAGGAAGTGTTAATTAGTTCCGGAATTATTTACCCATCATTTATATTATAATGATGGAATAAGTTAATTCACATCGAATAATTTTGTTTATCCCATTCCGTACCAAACGACCCCTAACAAGTAATTTCATGATTATTGGGGTGGAATAAAATACTTATCCACCTATATCTTTTTATAAATTATAAATATAAAAGTAGCCCCTGAAAGTTTTACAATTTGTGTACTTCCCTTTTTCGTTTCATTCACTTCTTCCTTTTCTAGATTATTGTGATTTGTTTATCCTTGAGCCGAAGATCTATTGAAAACAGTCATCCTGACTCTGATAAGGTCTGCGTACACTCTGCCCCTCCAAACCTCATTTTCTAGAACTACACAGAAGTTGTTATTATAGTATGCTTTCCTTTCGAGATAAAATTTGTCAAATATTTGCTTGTGGGTATTAACTAAAACTAAGATAAAGTTTATATCAAAATCATGAAACTATCTATCACAAGTAGAATGTATTGTGATTGTAGTTATGGAATTGTAATTGGGACATTATGTATATCATTTAAGCCTCAGATGTATATGAAGTCTTAAAAGATTTTATCTTGATCTTTAATCTTGTTAGTGGTCCGGCCCTTCTGCGAACCCCGCACACAGTGGGAAGTTTAGTGTATCAAGCTACCCTAGTTATTTGGCTACATTTTTTTGTCCAAAAGACTACTAATAGTACTTGCACCTATCATGACAAATGTTAAGAGTACTTGTATATATTACATGATGATCTTTTCTTCTTTTAGTTCACAGGGAATGTTTCAGCATCACACACTGAAACTGAGCTACAAAAGAATTTACAATGCTCTCTTCCTCCTTACAAAAAAAAAAGGCAAAAGGCAGCTACAGTTACATTGCAAAAGGACTTGGAGCTTCCAAACTTTCGAGGATGAAACTAACTTCTGTACAGAGCTGAATTCTAATCCTAATAATCTCCATCGATGTATAATGGTGGAAGCAATCAATTTTCCTCATCGGAATCAAAGTTTTGCCTTCTCCTTAGAGACTCAATCACTTCAGGAGGCTTGTCTCCTCTGCTTAATGGTCCACCTGAATGAGACTTGAGCCTAGGTGCCTTCATTGCACTAAGTGGTGGAGTTGATGTTCCTCTATTGACTTCCCTGAGCAACGACCGAGCTGTGGCAGCTGCCACTGCATCTGCCATGGCTGAAGCTATTTTTGTATTGACCTCATCAGATTTCTTGTTCATGAAGCTTGAAGTTGTAGGATTACTTGGTGAGCGATAAAGGTCTGGTCTTTGCATGGTTGCAACTGCCTCAGCAGCAGCTGACTTTGCCTTCATTGATTCGTATTTTTGCATGTCGTAAATGAGCTCTTTCTGGAGTTGTTTATCAGCAACCAACATGTCATCAATCTCATTCTTGTAATCCTTGAGGAGGTTCCTAAGGCATTCCATGAGAGAACCGGTGAGAGGACTGTTTTTGCTTTCCAGTAGACGTTTTAACTCTATAAAAATGGGGATTGTATTCTGGATTAAGCTTTTCTTGACTGCTTGTGTTATTGCTCTTCCCTTTGCTGCTGAGGATGCTCCTCCATCTGCCCCTTCTTCTTCCACGTCCGCTGATTCTGTGGTTGACCCGCGGCTAGTGGAAATTCGGATCTCCTTACTAGAAAGAACGTGGAACGCATCCTGATCATAATACAATTAGATATGAGTGCCAAAACAAGTTTATTAACCAACAAAATTTCTCCAGTCGGTGAAGGAATCCTCGTAATCCTCACACAAAGCACACGAGATTTAAGCTCGCTGCTGGTGCACACAAGACAAAATCTTCTATTGTAGTCCAACATTAAGGAAAGCCATAGACTATGGATTTAGGTGATATGCACTACTACCATTTTTTTTTTCACTTCACCATGAAGCTAGATGTAGGTCGTTTTAAGCATTTTAAGCAGTCTTCTGTTCTGGAACAACAGAAACACGCTTTTTAGGAACTACCCTTCAGCAATAAATACTGATAGTAACCAGTATAAACTTTATGTGAAGTCCTTTTCGTTTTTCCATTTTTGGGGCCTATGGTGATTGGTTAGGAATCAGTACCTGCAGAACAGATTGTCCAGTCGTATCCTCAATATTAAGCAAACCATCAGATGCAGCAGCAAGGATCTCCGCACATATTTTGGCAAATGTGGCTAGTAGGTGTTCTGGAGCCATTTGTTTTAGCAATGTCACATATATGTGCATTCTCGAAGACCTCGACTGCTCATCATTTCCTCTGCAAAATAGCTAAAAGTTAGAAGAATTTCTTGTTACCGACCAGATAATGGAAACAGACAATAACATTCTTACCGTATAGAAAAAATCCGGGTCTCATTTCGTGAATTCTGAGGATTACTGGATCCAGTATGGGCGTTGCAGTCATTCAGCACAAACATGGCTTCTACAAAACTGTTATAAGCCAAAAGTGGTGCTTTGGCTGCAGAGAAATTGCAAAAGGGGAATAATAAGTTTAACATGCAAATATACTGTTAATTGCTAAATTAATGGAGACTCAACCTTTTAATATATTTCCAAATAGAAAATCAGCCAATTGTCTTATCTTCTCTGATTCATCAACAAGAGATAACAGGAACCGAAGGAAAAGCACTCCTCTCCACTTGACATAGTCTCTCTGAGTACAAGGGCAGATGACAGTTAACAAAGCATAATAGCTTGCCTAAAATTTAGAAAGAGGATGACTTCAGGAGTGTACCTGCAATAGTCTGGATAGTAGTATAAATGTCTGCCTTCTAACAAGTTCACATGGATCACGTAGGCACTTGGTGATTTTTGGTAGGTAACTTTTTATTAAGAATTGCACATAAAAATTATGTCAGGGAAACCATATGTGCAAGCTGCTATAGACATGCTTATAAATACAAATGGACTCACCAGTCAACTAGAGCAGTATACCGTACACAGAAATCTGCCATCACTACAACTATGTTGTTGCGGAGGGAAGCACAATCACTCTTCTCAAGCTCCTGGAAAACATAATGATACAGATCATTGTCAGTAGAAGAAATTATACTGTAGAGTAAATTTTTGGATGGGCAGAATCTTAATCCGTATGAACCAAAGGGGTGGTTGACCTTTTTTCTGAAGTAAATGCAGAACAGATATTTAAACAGAAGTCAGAAAAGAGATCCAAGTTTTCATCAAACCTGTTTATTCCTCTATATAGCTAAAAGAACCTAGTGACAGTGATTCACATGTAAATATAACCATATATTCACCTTCAAGAAATCCCTAGAAAATAAATCTGAGACACGTATTTGCATTTTCCATTCACGTGCAAATAGTTAGTTTCTGCAATAGTTGTTTCTTCAGTAATTCAGAGACCTTGTATGTAAAGCAATGTTGGAACAAGCTATACCTGGACAAACAGAGGAATATAGCGTTTTGCAAGTTTCCCATCAGTGAGGCAGATCTTGCCCATGGTCAGCCAAGCTTGAATACACAAGGAAGGAGCAGTCTGCTTTATGGAAATGGAAGGTCCTGCTGGTTTCTTAGCTCTAGTGTTACTGGTGCCGGAAGTGATCATTGTGTGTAAAATGGGAACAATGGTTGATACATTAGCTGAAGGACAAATAATAACTAGAGATCCAATAGTATGAACTGCAGTTATTGTTTCTGGTAACAATTTCGAATGTGATGCCACTGTTCTTTTTCCCTTTCCAGTCGTACCCCCAAGTGGTGTGAGAAAGATATCATTTCCGCGTTCTTCCACATTCTTTGACATGTATGCATCTAGAAATCTGGATGCTTTGGATATTAGCTGATTTACCCATTTCGCAACAAGGGAATCACCCTCTTGAGGATTCAGAGCCTTCCGCTTGCACAAAGTTCTGAGTGCTTTCACGTGTGCATTAACCTGCCACAGCCAAGCCAGCAACAGATAACAGTTCAGAGGTGCACTACCTTTTCCACCAAGGCAATAGTGATGCAAGGTATAACCATAAAATTTCGAAGGTATGATCAGAAGGCATAATCTTATTTGCATTTGTAATTTGATTGTTCTCTATCCATCAAAACAACAAATTTGTGTTCTCAAACTACAACAATCATTGTTGGAAGTTAAATATAAATATAATGCACACAATCAGCCAAGTTCTCTCCCATATTACTAACTGCTTTTGTTGTCTTATTGTTACACACTTACACTTTTGAAGTAGGCATACTAATTATAAAAGCTCAATTTTACTCCTTCAGAGTTTCAGAGTGTAATAAATAACACATCTTAATTTTGCGAAGTTGCTATACCAAGTCATAGAACTTATTCATATGCACCTAATTATCCTCTGTAAATCAAAAGTTTCCAGGCATTTTCCCTTATATTAGTCACTTGAAAGTTTTCATTATGAGAGATCATAAACTTAAGGAATATTGTCTATTGATTATTAGAGCATAGACATATGTAATATACCATAGTTGCTGGTGGAATTTCCAAAATATTGAATAATATATCCATGCTAGAGGTTAGGCATTTTGAAGTTGAAAGTTCAGGAAAGCAGAAACAGAAATGTTTTCTAGCACTTACAAATCAATGCTCCTTTCGAGAAAATTGAAATCAAATTGCAGGCAATCAGCTAGTGAAGCACCTAGATTATAAAGAGACTTGCCAACCTCGTTTGAAGTCGGCTGAAGGAACTCACATGCAAATTACATATAATCTCTTGCCAATGGAAAGAAGGGCATGGCACATGAAAGTATAGTGCGAGATGTTACTGATGGCAGATACCTCTGTCGAATGCATGTTGAACTCCTCTAAACGTTGAAGAAGGTTATGAGCTAGATCTGCTGCAGGTTCAGGAGGCAGATCCATAGAAACATTAGAGATTGTTTGCAAAAGATATACACGATCTGCAGCCCATGAAAAAGTGCTTGATGTTGTATTTAGCCCTTCCTCTGGACAACCTGGATCCCATGAGCTATCATGATCTCCTGTGTCTTTATACTTGTCAAGGAGCTGCCAATGATGATGGAGGAATTCCCAATCTGGAGCTCGGGAAAGGAATGCTGACACCTCTGAGAGTAGAAACCACGCACCTGGAGGAGCTGTCCACTTATCTATTGGCATGGAATTGCTCAACCACAGAGATTCCGATGACCTTATGATATTTTGAAGTGTAGTTACTATCTTAGGCTTGAGTTTTTTCTTCTTTCCTAAATTTATGCAGATCTTCTTCACCCAGGGTGTCACCTCTCCGTCACATATCTCTCTTAATATACCTAAAACTCCCTGAGGATATAACAATTCCATTTTCATCTCTAAAGCAGCTGCCTTGCCATTTGAATTACTCTCAGATGCATGATTCAGGGAATTGCTGGATCCAGCTCTAGAAATACGATCGAGAACCAACTCTAGGAACAGATTCTCACACTCTTCCTGTATGCTAGATTCATTATCAGTTATTAGACGAGGAATGGAATGTAGCCACTCCTTAACTACACTGCCTTCTGTGAATATCCTAAATGCCTGTAAAGCAAATGTAGACATAGAATGAGACCAAACTAGGTAATAGATGCTATATCACAAAATGAATGGAGAGGGAAGTGAATAATCTGATATATACAGAAGAACATATATTAATTTGACATTTGAAAGCTAGAATAAAAGGAAAAGCAGAAGGCATGAAGTGGATAATATTGCAAGTGCACCCATTTTCCTAAAAATTGGTAAAAAAGTGACAGAAACCAGGGAAGAAAAAAGGAGAATGACCTAGGCTTGCTTCATGCAGTTCTCAAGTCAAGTAAGTAATCATAATACGTACAAGTGGAAAAAACAAGAGAACAAATGTTTGGGGACAATGGCAAAAAAAAGGCACCACAGCAATGATGCTAGAGTTAGCTGAAAATGAGACATTGGTATTTTTCCTCAAATAAGGGGAGAAAAAGTTCATACAACTAAGCAGTTTGCTCCATGACCGTGTAGAGATAATGGTAGTGTAATGCATTTTTTCCTTTTTTGGATCAATAGCATATCTACTGCCAATTAAAGAAAAACAGAAGTTAGATCTAAGTATGTGTGGGAAAATGTGAGCAGAATTTATTTTTTTCGAAACTGGTACCTTTGTGTGAGCAAAATTTATCACAAGCTGCATAATAATATTAATACGTTCCCAAGTTGTCTTTTATTTTGTACATGATTAACTTAAATTATCTAATCGACAATCCAGGAAACTAAATGGAGGCCCACTTTTAACTGTTATCAACATCAATTGAAATCAATTAATTAAGCCTGAAATCCAAACCGATTGTCATTAATAAGACTGAAACTTTCTAACATGTTTAACTTGCTACCAACCATTGTGCCTCGCAAAAATAGAACATTTACAGCTTCCCTAAGCAATAGATGCTATACTATGAGTCAAATCTCTTCAATATAGAAACTTTGCCCACCATATATTTAGTTAGAATGCTTAACTGAAATAAATCAGTGTAATAACAATATAAATTGCACATAAATTGCTTAACCTCTGAAAGAGCTGAAATTGCTGCTTTCCTTATGCTAACAAGTGGATCAGAGCATGCCATGCCCAGTGTCTTGAGAAAATCTTCATCTGGAGCACTGTCTGAAAGAGATGTCAGCTTGGATATTACTAGAAGAGCAGCCTTCCTGACTGCAGCCTTCTCGTCCATACACCGTTTCTTCAAAATGTTATTCATTACGCTTCCGGGATTATCTGAAACTTCATTTCCAACTGCATCAAACCCCATAAACTTCTTCAGCACTGATTTGCTCTTATCATTCCCAGAGAAAAAGCCCACCAATTGAGCCAAATTTGTCAAAGCCCGAGCCCTTATTCCAGCAGTTGCATCAGAACAACGCTGAATCAGCACCTCCAAACAACTCAAGCCCCAAGAACTTTCAACCTCAACATCCAAATGCCACCCAAATGGATCCTTTAGCGACATCATTAATGCTGGAATAAGGTCAACAGCTAATAGCCTCAGATGCGCTTTTCCTTGGCTCATCTTCACCACATAATTAGCAAACCCATTTTGATCTTCAAAATCCAAAACCTTAACAATTTCCACAATGGCTTCAACAGCTGCAGCTCTTGGCTCAGCCTTTTCAGGGGCCTTCTGCACTATGTACTTTGGCAAATTCAAAACTGCTTTTTTTATATCATCCGATTCTTTAGTCAAACCCAACATTCTATTCACCACAAATTCCAAACTTAAAGTCCTTGCCGGTGATTTAACCAATAGAATCAAAGGTGTCAATGACTTCAATATCTCAACAGCTGAAATCCCTTGATCCCCATGTTCACCATTCAGCACTTCCCTCAGAATCTGATTACATAGCTCGCAAAATCTCCCATAAATCCCAGAATTCCCACATAAATCTACTGCTTTAACTGCAATTTCAGCCACAGTTTGTACCAAACTCCTCAAACAATCCGGAAACCTACCCAAATGAACCAAACCCAATACCAATTTCAACCTCTCAAGCACAATGAACAAGACCCTAACATCAAATTCACTCTCATTTTCACTATCCCCAACATTTCTCCCTCCTTTTCGACCATTACCAGTCCGAGCCCTCCCCCTCTTCTTCTTCTCCTGACTATTTGACCCTGACCCATCTGGGGAAACCGAAGAGGGTGCCTTGAAACCTTGACGAATTGAACGGAGAAGAGAGAGAAAAGCCATGGGAGTGAAAAGTGTAAAAACGGGGGAATTAGGTGCCAGAAGTAGAGATAAGTAAACTTTCGAGGCCAAAAGCGAAACACTCGAAGGTGAAGAGTCCATTGTTGAAGCTATTGAGTTGATTAGCGAAGTGGGTGAGAAATTTCTTGAAGATAGTTCATCGTAGAAGTCTCCAATATCTATGGGGTCGTTGGTTTTGAGAGTGTGATCCAAAAGGGTTTGTAGGTCCTTTAGGGCTGATTCTGACATGGGTGTTTCAGTTTCGAGGTCATTCACTATCCTCTGTATAGTGTTTTCCATGGAAAATCTACCCGAGAATCTGGAAGCCATTGTTGAGGGCTCTATGAAGCCCGACTTTTGGGTCAACTGTGTTCTTCTAATCTGTGTAGAGCTTACTCTCTTTCAATTTTTTGTTTTCCCGCTCAATTGAATGTTGGATTTCCAAATTCTTTTTATTTCTTTTTTGAGAAAATGCCCAAAATGGTCCACTAAGTTTGAGTTTTCACTCAAAATAGTCCTTATTCTTTCAACTTTTTTTTATTTGAATATTTCATTGTATTTGTTTTAATTCGGAAAATATTTTTTTGGTGTATTGGCCTTATCATAAGAAATTCAAAAGTGATATATTTCGTGGCACGCTTCGTGGGGTATTTTGTTTTTATAGAAAATTTATATAATTTCAAAAGAATCATACTTTATGAATCAAGTATCATTCAAATAAAGGGTGCATTGTCTCTTTGAGTGAAGAAGAGAGAAGTTATGTACGAACTCTTTTAAGTCATGTTCGTTATATATATACATATTCTTCTTCTATCTTAATCAGCGATTTAGAAATCGATTTATGAAAATAAAGTCATCTTTCGTACATCACTTAAACACAAATAAGATTTTTTGATATAAATAGAGTATAAATAAGCTAAACTGTTCCGATGAAATGTTGTCTTTGAATGATCCGATCGGGAACACTTTCCCTTAATAGGCCTTACGGGAACATGAATTTGAATTTGAATTAGTTAACACTTCAAAACAGATGACATATATATATATATATATATAAAAGCATAAAAAGATGTACATGAACAAATTACTTCATAATAAACACGGGCAAATAATGAATTCGAGCAATACTGTACTATAATTCTATTTAGTAAAAATCTGCACAATGATTCTTCACCTGATTCATTGTTTGTTTACAATTTTAAATCTATCTTGCAAGAATTACAAGTAAATTGGTGCAACATTTGATGTAGTAACTAGATTTCATGCCTAACGCGGTACCCTCTTTCTACTCAGTATTTCCTGCTCTTTCAACCGATGCTGGAACCTTGCAAGGCGAGCCTGAAGGCTGACCAGACTTGCTGCTTTGCGTGATAGCACAAAGCTTAGCTGCGTCACATAATTGTCAATGCGACTTCCAGGTTGATCAACTTCTGCCAGCAATTTCATTTCCTGAGAGCAAAAGAATATATGTTTATCATCACAAGGTCATCTCGTTTTTCATTTTATGTTAATGGGAACTCAGGGCATAGAAACAAGTTCACGACATGCAGCTATCATCACTTGAAGAAAGTGGACAAAACATTGCAGAAACTAAGACGGGTGTTCTTCTAAACAAATAAAATGAGTGTGCTTGTGTGTACGTGATAGAGAGAGAAGTGACAAGTAATGAACAACTTCATAGCCACAAGTGAGATTGTAGAGAACCGAGAAAAAAGGAGGCCACAGATAGAAAGTAAAACAATGGTGAATTACACTATAAGCAAGCGTGAACTCCATAGCCACAAGTGATACATCAAAGAGTCGTGTAGGTTCACAGACAAAAGTATCCAACTCTTGGGTTCACAAGACAAAAGTATCCAACTGTAGGTTCTGAACAAAAGTATCCAACTGTTAGTTTAGGAAGCAGTGCATCCAAGGAAAACACTAAATTAAACTCAAGAATTATGGAAGAGAAAACAATTTGCAGCTACATTTTGGTAATGGCAATGCATCATAACGCAAAATGCAGAAACCTCCTGGGAGACGATGCAGGAAGGTAAATAATTAAGAACATTAGCAGAACAAAATTAACATGGGATTTTGCTTACTTCACGAACAATCTCCATTGTATCTTCAATTTCTTTCCTATGGGCAGCTATAAGAGCCTCTTCTTCCTGTACACAGCAAAAGCACAACATCATTTGAGAAGTTCATCACAGAGTTTAAAGAGAAAATAACAAAATGAAAAGGGAAAGGCATAATAAAGACTAACCTCAAGTATTTCATTGATATTTTCACCACGAGAGAGTGAAGAAACTTCATTCTGTCTTGATCAATATTTTTGTGGGGTACTTGTAGATTGCTGTCTATAACTTGTAGAAGATGAATCAACGCTTGCAACATCTTTCCTTGACCAACTTCCTGGACGTTCCGGCTTTTCAGTTTCTCATCCTATATGCTTTCCTTCGAGGTGGAGACACTTTGGCACCTTGTCTACTATCAGCTGAACTTTGTGAACTGGTTGTTGATACAGTTTCTGACCAGCTGGAATGCCATAGGTATTGCTTCACCTCACCCCTGTCCTTTCCATACCACCAGAATGTTCTCGAAATCACTAGATGTACTTTCTTTCTCCATAGCCTTCTGCTTGTGGCCAATATTTTAGATTCTTGAGGTTGCTCGTAAGCATCTCCTGCTCCAGCAGAAACAGCCAAAGTTGGCACTGAAGACGATATTAAACTCGCACTCTGATCTTTCTTTGTGTTTCCACTTTTGGATAGACTTTTCACCCTGTTAGTTTCATGTTATTATAACCCCATGCTTAATAAAAGGAAGCAACAAAATCAACCCACGCTTAAAGAAAAAGTTTACCTGTCAGCATATCTCAATGTATTGAGTGTATGCTCACATGATCCTGCATTAGGAGAGATGCAGGAAATCCCATGGCACCAGTTCTTGAGTTGCCAACAAAGGATTCGCGAAGCACCTCAGTAAGTTTGCTCCCCGGAATGGAATATGAATCTGGTCATTGTCAAAACACGGATACACTCTTTAAGAGCCAACAAACTCTTGTTAATTTCTGCTCCTTCAATCCTGAAAAAGAAACCAACCATGTTGATTTCAAAAAATGCTACTTGAACAAATTAGCAGGAAGGCCATAAAGTATGTTTGGCAGGGGGAGGGAGAGGAGAGAAAAAGAAAAGAAGGCATGATATGGAGCCCTTTAAGTAAAATTCTGAGAAGAAAGAAAGCTTCTAAGAGCTGAATACTCTTACAAAATACAGTTTCCAGACTCACCAAGTGGAAACTCAAAGATTTGCAACAGTAGAAAGTAAGATACTTGACACAGCCAAGCTCTTTGTTTCCAGTGTTTGGAAAAGATCATTCTTTGAGCAAAAAAAAGTTCGAGCCGTAACATCAAACATACAACTATCTTCATGACCTCGTACTTTTAATCCTTAAGAATTAAGATCGAGAAACATCCTAGCTGTTCCAGCTAGACACTCCACTAGGACCTATGTTAAAATGGTTCAGTGAAATGACTTTTAAAACAGATGCACAACATCCAAGGAAAAACAAGCCAAAGGGAAAAAATACTATCTCGAAGAAGTGGGAAGCCTAACGAGGTGCAGGAAGGCGTGTGCTGGCTTACCTTGTTTATCGATCATTATCAGTTGTCTGCACCTCTCTCGCTACCAGCGAGTCAATAAAAATCTTCCCGACAACTTTCCCACCCTTGGACTCATTTCCATCATTATTTCTTCTAGATTCCTTGACCTCATTATGTTTTCTTGACAGCAAGCTGCAATATCGCATGTAGTCTGTGTTCCTCATTTGCACCAGTTGATCCAGTACTTCTTGCAGCATTTCCCCTCTCAATATACTCTTTTACTATCTGCACATCCGAAACTTCAAATTCCTGGAGTCCAACAATACACACCTGCTGCCGCCCATCTTCCCTCATACAGAGTTTCCTACATATAAATTATGGACTAGCTGGTAAGAAAATGGCAAAGAATAGATGTTTCATAGATGAAGCATCATATTCATGAGCAGAAATATAAGCAGTTTTTACAATGATTTCAATCATCTATTAGTTGGACAATCAAGACAACATGCTCCTAACCACCGCATTGACAGCCACACAGCCATCAAACCATTTAGGACACTACAAGTTTCCACTTCCTTCAGTTTTTATGCTCCTCTCTTTTTGCGAGAAATTATTGATAGGAGTACCATTACTCTCCTGACACCCATAGAATATGTGCTTCAGGGACCCAATGCCAGTTCTAGGTCATTGAGCATGTACAATATCCCTTAAATAAGGTGAAAAGAAATTTATGAAGCATTGTAAGGGTACCAACCTCCTATCACCAAGAAGATCAAACATTTTCCACCATATATTTCAAAAAGCTGAGCTACAACTTGAACTTCTGACTACGATAAATTGGCTGATGCAACAATCTAACAAGATCCTCCGCTGCTCTAAGAGGCAATGGTTGCATTGTGTATGTCTTACCACTCCCTAAATTATCAGAGGAAAAAGGAAAAAAAAATATAATGAAATAACCAATTATAAAGCAGTTGAAGCAAGTTTAACATTGCTAAAAACAGCATTAGTAAAGCAGCCTCTGGAAACAAAATGAATCAAGCATGTGAAGAAATGCAGAACCTGTCTGGCCATAGCGAAGCATGTAGCTTTTGTGCGCTGAAAGATTGTTGGGATAATTGGTTCCACAGTGGCTCGATATACCTCTGAAGTAGAAATGGGATAAAGTTACAAGAAGCTGGGTGGTAATTCATCTACTGTTGAAAAGATGAAATATTGAAAGTAGTCCAAATTAGTTTTGAAAAATTTCCAGACAACCTTTGTATAAAGCAGCAGTTTTTGTAACTAAATCTTCTATTAGGTGATGAAATGATACCTGATCATTCGTCACATACTCATGAGCAAGCGTCAAAAACAGAACTCATGCTTCTCAACATAAGCAGTCAAGTCCACCTTCCATAATACAACCGAAGATCAGTTCCTCCCAAATATGGAAAGGTCAAATTAGATGTATCCAAAAAAATCAGTAACGTCAAAATAAGTCATTACAAAGCAAACATCATCCACTGAATCATGTGATCCATAATTCAAACTCATTGAACAAGTAATTTAAACCTTAAGTTTGGGCTCATGGACTGTGAGACAATCATTTTCTGATACAGTGACAATGTCATCCTCTTTCCGAGCAACTTCCTTCTTGTTTAGGGTCTCTTACGCTGCCAAACACTAATGTCAGTTTTGGAAATTGCAAGAGAAGAACCCAACAGATATCTAAACAACCAGGAAACACATGAAGAAGGGGGTCAAAGCACAGAAAGTAGAAGCAGTAAAAGATCTTTATAAATCTGTAGCGTATATTAATCATTAGACAGAAAACTTTTAAGGAAAAAAAAAATATATGACTAAAATGTCACTTTCCAGTACTCCCAAGTATTCTGTAAAGTGGAACTCATTGAGAAAGTAACTGAAGAATGAATGTAACATCTAGAAAATGTCTAGAAAACAGTTATGAAGTTGAATTACCAAATACTATGCAATATCATTTCAAATAAATGGAGGCTGCAAGAACCTCCCAGAAGGAGTCTATTGTAGGACTGGTCCTCAAATAACATCATGCACAAATGTGGCGCTATTGAACACTTTGATTTGGTTCTATAGGCAAACTCAAGCCATGCTCTTTTACGTAAAACAGCATTTGTTGGCATAACAGAGCAAATTACAGTCTAAGAAATGAATAACATAATGGTAATTGAATGGTCAGGAATTAGGATCCAATAAGAAAATATGCCTCAAAATCAGTTTACTTGCCAAATCAACATAATAAAAAAAAAAATCTTCACATTTCTAATAGTGTCACCTGCATTTTAGACCAGCTACTTACCACTACTTTAATCTTAGCATTGTTTTCTCTTCCATTATTTTCTTTTTCAATTGTGGATAATTCAGCTGCAGCATCTGCTTCTAGTTGTGCTTTTTGCTGTTGATCGTTGTCACTGTCAAATGCTTTGTTAAACCCCGACATGAAAGGTGACACCTCAAATGGTTCTGAAATTACATGCTAAAATGAAAATACGGCCAGAATTAGTAAGAAGAAATTCCTCTATATATGACAAGAGAGTCAGAAACATTTACAAGACACATGACCTGGTAATCACAAATGCACAAGATTTGGATCACCATTAAGCCAACACTTACTAGTCTAACTATTAGGAAATGATCTTGATTCTTAGTAAGAGTGATGATTATGAAAGGAAGAACATGGCTGGTTTACAACCTCTTTAAATTCAAGCACAATGGGGATAATAACACTAATAAGGATGTTCACAATATATGACTAGTTATCCATCAGACTTGTAAAGAAGAGAATAGTTATCCACCAGAAGGCAATGCGTATTGCAATGGATACAAATGATAAAACTGACTCATTTAGGTTTCATAAAAATGAAAATATGATATGAGTTAATCCACAATTAGTGCAAGGCAAGAGAGAATTTAAATCTCCCCACCCCAGCCCACCCCACCCCAACAAACCCCCAGCTTCCCACAACCATGTCGGAAAGAATTTCCAATTCCAGACTTATATTCAGTATTTCTTGTCTCATAAAGTCAACAATCTTAAAACTAAAACAGTTTACTGTTAAATATAATAACGAACGAATAATTACAGTTCTCGGTCTATCTGAACATGTTAACCCAGTGGCATCTGTTTAAACAAGTGGTAACAAAGTGAATGCTAAGTAGTTCCTTTGCTGTCTAGAGAGAGGCTGAGAGGCTCTACTGGAAAAAACTATCAGTTTCTTTAAATGAACCGATATTCAGTAATCCTAGTCTTCCTTTTTTCCCTCATTTTCACTTCCTTCTTGGGAGGGTGGGAGGCAGAGGACAGATTGAGACTAGTATGGCAGAATATCTGATAAATTATAAAAATATATTGGTATTAAATTATAAACCCCTAAAGAATGCAGGCCCAAAGGAGGTTCCCAGATAAACAATGTACATTCTTGCAGTGGCAGAGTAGAGAAGGAACTAGGAATTAGTTAGGTTTAAGACTTAAAAGAAGACCCTTACCTCAGTTAAGAGTTCAGTGTCATCCATGGAATGAAGATCCAACAGCCCAGCTCCGAAGTCTCCTCTGAACTCAGGAGAATAAAAACCATCGGATGATCCAAGCCCTCCTGGACTTTGGGCTGTTGGAGTATATGGATCAGAAGCAGATTCACCATTAAGGTTCAGGTTTCTCATCAATTTGAAAAGCCTTTGTTTCTCTTCCATAGACTGTGCTCCATATCCCTTTAAACAATATCCAGGCTTCAAAATTATTAAAGAACTCAATATGCAACATCCAAAACAAACTAAGATTGACATACTAAGCCCCAAGGTAAAGAAACACAAGAAGAAGACAGGTGAATTGGGGAGAAAAGGATCAATATCATTGTGCAAATAAAACTCCATGATCTGAATACTCGGTTTCCGGAATTGAAACTAACGCCAATGGAGTTGAGGAGGAATCAATGGTTTGCGAGAAATAATTAGAATAAAATGGAGATATGGAGCAATGTCCAAAGCTTGTTATGAGTGCATTCCATATAGCCACATTTGGCGGAGGGGTAAACCAAACAAAGAAAAGGCCCTCAGGTACTGTAGGACATACAAGAGTTATTCAATTTGATCAATACCACAACTTTAAAATCTAAAGACAATAAGTGTACATCTGAATGTACAATATTTTAAAAGTTTTAAAATCTTCTATATACATAGCGTTCCAGTCTGAGGCAGTGGTGAACGTACACCCACCCCCTTACTTTTGACAGCTACAAATTTTGTCGAGCTACATTCAAACAAAAATGTACACAATCTTCATCTTGTACTTAAACATTGGTAGAAAAAGCACAGGGCGATTATGATGTAGGTTTATACCTGCATAAGAAAAGGATTTGGAAGCAGACGGTGATCCATACCAGTAGAGGCCAAATGCTGCAACCCGGCAGACTGAAGCCATCGAGCCATGACGGCATCTCCAGCATCACCAACCGGGCCAGCATTGCTCGGGTGATCGTATAGAGCAGTAGCCGCTACATTGCTCTGCTGTGTCTGACCACCCATGTGACGCTGTGATCGGCGTTGAGGAGCCAATTTCAGGATCTGTTATTCAATACTTCAAATGGCAGGAAGAGTTCCAAACATTAAAATTCTGCTATTAATTACAAAAAGCAGGACCAAAGAAAACGCAGCAGATTATGATCCAGGAGCTTACAGGGGCGAAAATTGAAATCAAAGCTGCACATTCACGTGCTATCACGTGTAAATCCAGCAAAGTTGAAAGCAACCGTAAACCAATCGATTTCTACCTAAATTCAACAAAAAAAATGCGCTTAGGCTTCAAAGTTCAGCACTCGGAATCGTCCCAATTCAGAATGAATCATAGAATATTACGGATGGTTGTACCGACCGATCGCAGTTGTACTTTTGAGAATTCAAACATACAGAGCACAACACCGCAATCCAACGGTACAACAAACCATTCATAAAATAGAAATGAACAAATCTGCGCGAAGAAACACTAAACAACAGAACAAAGTATAACTCCGCAGAGCCTACAGTACAACCGTCCATAACATAAAAATGAACAATCCACACGAAAAAAAATAAACAAATATCAAACACATTGAATCATAAACATTCGCAGCACCTGAAAAATAGATTAATTCTGTCGATTCTGGCGATCCACACAATTCAACAGAACTTCTCACACAACCAAAAACATCTCAGGGTTGTGAATTCAAAGTACAAATTACAACACCTCAAGCCTACAGAACAACCATCCATAACATAAAAACAACCAAATCCACATAAAAACAAAAAAATCAAACACATTGAATCATCAACATTCGCAGTACCTGAAAAATAGAGTAATTCCGGCGATTCCGGCGATCTACAGCATCGAATAGAAGTTTCCAGAAACAGATCTGAGAGAAATGTACCTAATTTCTATGGATTGAAGAAGGAGAATTCATTTGAATTGCTTTGAAGCGAAAAAACAAAAGCGTAAGCCTTGTGATGATCATACAAAGTTTTCAATTTTCTACCTTTTTCTCTGATAAATAATATCTGTCTAATTTTATTTTTTTAATATCTGTCTGTACTTAGCTAACCACATTTATATAATTGTTGACAGGTGTGATATTTTGAAAAAACGAAAGAAAGTATTAAACGGCTAAATTTTGAAATATCGGATTGACTATTATACCCTTCAAATGATGATAAATTCCGAATATATTACTTTCGTAATTCATTTATTTTTGGTTTCCTATCCGCATTTTTATTGAATCTCGACTAATTGATTATTAGATACATACCATACAGTCAAACTCTCTCTATAACGAGTCCTTCGTTATAACAACATTTCATTATAACGCTGATTTTCTCCGGGCAATTTTTTATGTTATATTTTACTTTTCTATAACATTCTACCTATAACATTGGCTTCATTTAGCGGTACGTGCTGTAAGAGGTATTTATACATGGCCAGATCATTCTTAAATATTTTACTTGATTAATATTAATAAATATATTATTTGTAAATAAATATTAATACATCTATGATAATCATCATTAATATCATGCTCATTGTAAATTTTAAGTATGAATATTTAAAAAGGAAAGCATTATATTAAAATAATATCACGAAGTTATGATCGTAGCTTACTTGAGAAAAAACTTTGGTTTCTTATATTCACATTCTTTCAATTTTTTATTTTTGGTTAAATTAATTTTTTTAATTTTTTTAATTTTTTTAATTTTTTTAATTTTTTTAATTTTTTTACTTTTTATCTTTTATTTATAATAGTTAAATGAGACAAATAATATTGGTTGTCTTACTAGTTTTTTTTATTTATTTTTATTATAACATGCTAGTTTGTAAAAATTAATTACTCAAACACAGGCTGAATTGGTCAATTCAATGGCAAGTTATGGACAAATATGGATCTTCATGTGTTAGTAGCAGGAGTAATAATTATCCCTATTTTATCGTCTTTCGTTTTTGCCCCTCCAGATTTGGCAGAACTGAAGAGGACTTCTACACAATATCTTGTTTCCACAGAATTATAGATTTTCTTTTTAATAATAATTGGCATCCAATTTTCAATGCATCTATTATTAAAAAAAGAAAAGATAGTAATAAATAATTTAATATGTGGAGTCTTAAAAAGATAAAATATGCATTATGTCTTTTATTTACACGAATAGAAATATTATTTTCGATAAACTCGCTTGGCCCGAAAAAACGTAAAAAGAAAACGTAGCAACAAGAAGCAACGGTAACAAACCTTCTAGTGTAATTCTCGACTCTGGCTCTTTCAATGGGCATGTCCTTGGAGAGTTAAAGTTGTGTCATGTCTTGTCTAATCACTTTACACCGATACTTCTTAGACCTACCTCTACCCCTCCTCAGCTATTTATCAACCAGCCTCTCGCACCTCCTTATTGGGACATCGCACATCTCATAACATATGTGAGGCAAATACAGCCTTAACTTTCTGCATTTATTCTCACAGGGGCCACTCTCACCTTGACTCAAATATCTTCATTCTTAATCTAATCTCTCTTTGGTATGCTCCACACGTCAAATCTGCTCACGTCTTCTAAACACGGGAGTTCTTGATTAGTCAACACTCCCTTGCATACACCATAATCGATCTAATCAATAACTTACAAACTTTACACTTTGACATATTTTTATCACACGAATACCTTAATTATGTGAACCTTGATTTACAATTCACATATCCTAATACAATGCGTGAAATTCTCATGTATCTTTCAATTTCGGAGTGATTTTCAAACCTTTCATATTTGTCTCGACTTTAATAAAGCTTTATTTGAGAAAGAATAGTAATACTCCAAAAGAAGGTCATTTTGAATCTAGGTATAAAATAGATAAAGTTATCTCATGATCAATTGAAATATCTCATGGAATTAGTTATCTCATCATTGTGATATAAATAATGAAATAAATAATTATAAAATTAATTAATACCTCTAATCAACCCGAATAAACTAATTCTATATTTTATTTCAACATTCTTATTTCTTATCCCTCGTCTGACTTGATCACTAATGAATACCGTAGGAAATTGACTCGACCATAACTGGAGTTTGTGTTATGAGGTGCGACCCCATTTATACTTTCTTTTTTAATGATATCAAAAGGAAAAAAACGAAATTTAACTTTATGAGTTTAAATTTAAAATGAAAAAATTCAAGTGTTAATATTTGTACGTATTTCATAGACTCTTAGTTGATAATTCATATGAAACAACCTCTACATCTCAGAAAGATAGAAATAAGATGTTGTGTAATTTTATATTTTCAATTTTAAGCCATTATAAAACTACATTGAGTATGTTATTATTTTTATATTTAATAAACTTTTAATTCAAATCCACTATTTAAGCAAAAATTATTGATTCTTGAACACACATCTAAATTTCTAGCACTACCTCTAAGATAGTGGCATATATGATCACTAGATAGCATGATAATTGAAAATCATATCCGCTCAATTTTATTTTATCTTATAAAAATTACTTAATTTATATAGTTAGCTTCCACAATCGTTATACCCATAAATATTATTTTGTACCTTGCACGCCTCCATTACCTTTTGGGAGGCCTACGCCCCCTTGATATGGCAATCAATTTTTCGGAAAAAAAATTTAAAAGTAAAATTAGTAATTAAATTTATTTAGAACTCAACTCATTTTAAACTCGACTCAATTTCTAACCCAACTTACTTAATATTTTGATTATATAAGATATGACATTAAACTATAATAACATTTAATTAAAAAAAAATTCAAATTGTTCTTCAATTTCTAGATAAAAATAAGATAATAACAAGGAGAGAAAGAACTTTTTTTTTTTAAAAATTAATTTATTTTCTTAGACAATTAATAGGAAAGTGGGAAGTCAATTCCAAATTTTAGTTGGTTAGATTTGATTAATTTGATATATCGTTATTTTTTTATAATATATTAAAAAAACTAAAAAAAATAAAAAAAATAAAAAAAATAAAAAAAATAAAAAAAATAAAATATTTAAAAATTAATTTAAATCATATGATATTCGATATTTACTATGTAAATTAATTTAAATTTATAAAAACATTATATAAAAAAAAAAACCAATAAAAGGTTGAAATTTCTTAATCTTTTCTTAAATTCAAATTCAAAATTTTAATTAATTAAGAATAGATAGATCGCATTTGTAATCCATCTCACCGATTAGAGTTACTATTACTCGATTATATTATATATACATAATAAGATTGTTAAAGTTAATTACATATAGATGTTGAATTTTGAAGCATTATCTTATAACAAACTCAACAAAACTTTTAAACTTTTAAAAAAAACAATTTTTAAATTACAAGGATTTGGTATTGAGTCTATTGACATTTGACCAATAGCTCTTAATTATTAAAATCAAAATTAAAATTAGACACACTATCTTTTTAATTATTAAGTTTATATTGAAAAATTATATTTTAAAATATAATTTCTCTTAATCAATAAATTAATTTTTATTTATATTGAAAATTTTTATTTGTGAAATTGATATGTGCGATAGAAATATGATTTTATTTTCTAGTCGATTTGTAGATTGCTGGTTAAGATAGAAGAAGAATATGTATATATACGGAGAACATGACTTAAAACTTAAAAGTGTCTATATAAAGCCTCTATGTTCTTCACTCAAAGAGGCAATGTAGCTTTTATTAGAATGATACTTTATTCATAAAAAATGATTCTTCTGAGATTATACAAATCTTTTTATTTAAAAAAAAATTATGAAAGTGCCACGAGATATATGACTGTTGAATTTCTTGCTAAAGCCAATACACTATTTTTCGAATTCAAACAAATATAATATAATATTTGAATAAAAAAGGCTGAGATACGATACGCGTATATCACTAAAACGTAAAAGAATACACATTATACTTTATTTTTTTGTGGCCTAACTCACCATGCCTTGCAGTCTACTTCTTTTTTTTAATTACAAAACTCCTTTTGCTTTATTTTAAAGAATGCATGTGAGGTGGAAATCCAACTAAGACTTTTTGTATTGAGTTTAAGTGATTAGCCAGGTTCTTATAGATAATTACACATAATTGTTATAATCCCATAAATTGTTAAATTAGAAAAAAAGATAATTAATTTCTAATAATAAGTCAATTATACTGATGATAGTTAGAAACTTCTTTTATAATATCATTATATATAACCAATCTTTAGGTATGAATTTGAACAAAAAATTAAATTTAGGTGAACCCATAAGTCACATGATAGATTCGTCTCTATATATACATTCTTTCCACGTGTATATATATATATATATATATATATTGAACATACACGCCCATATTTTAATAGGTTGGATGAGTGACTTATTAGATGGATAAATTTTTGGGTTTAAGCCTTATCCAACCCATAAAAATATGGGTATTCATGGGTAAAATATGGGTTAGAGCTTAATTGGTTAAGCTTTCAAAGTTATCCGCTCAAATTCATGATATCACAAAAGGTCCAATCCGAGAGAAGCGAGGTCGGTTGTCACATGTGCGAGTCGGTTATGTACTTGAAATGCTAATGCCCGATGTTTTTATGGTTGATGCTTGAGGCGGTTTTATATTGTCGTTGCTTTAATTATATGTTATTATGTAAGGTCGGTCGATGATGCCTACGGTGCGGAGTGTTTGCTCATGACCCTACTCCTGCACTTCTTTTACGAGTGCAGAAACCGATCTAGGGAAGCTATTCTCGTCCCCACCTATAGTCGCGCGATTCTTGAAAGGTGAGCGACGCGAATGAGTTGATTCACTCCTCCCTTTGAATAATGTCCCTTCCAGACATTGCAGTTTCTATTCTTTTTTTTTTTTTGGTTACATACTCTTAGACTTGTAGCTAGAGCGTTGAAGTGCAATGACTTTCGGGTTTTGGGAAGATTTTGTTATTTTGGGTTTAGTTGATTTATACAATTTTCGAATATTATAGTTCATTTAGTTTTGTTACATTGCTATTTCTTCTTATATGGCTGATGACGGGACAATTGTTAGAATCGTTGATTCGCCCACCGAGGGTTAGTGTGGATGCAATTACGACCGTGCCGTATAATAGGCTTATATGCGTCATTTGTTTTGAAGCACTTGACTAATTCCAAATTCATGTTAAGTAAAGCCTCTCAGGAAAGTGTTCCCTATCAGATCATTCAAAAACAACATTTCATCAGCACATTTTAGCTTATTGATACACTTGGAACAACACCCCGAGATAATAAGATGATAAGATTTTGGCTATTGAGAACAAAATCAACCTTTTCTTGTTTACAACTCTGAAGTTCATCAAATAGAGAGAGATATTTGAATGCTCCAATGAGGATCTTCTAAAACAAGTTCAAACTCAAAACTTACAAAATCAACCTTTTCTTGCATCCTTACCAGGCTAAAGATTTATAAACACACTTTTTGACAAAATCACACTAAAAAATTGGCCTTTCAAGAAAATAGTTTGGCCAGACCAACGTGAACTACATAACCATTCCTTTATTGGAAACATGATATACCACACAAAAAAAAGAGCATGCTTGAGATTGTTTAATCTGCTTTCAACCTCAATAGCTCCTTGGCAGTTCTCATCCTAAAATACCGCATGTGTTCCTACAGAGAAAACGAAACAACATTTAGACGTCTGATTAGCAAACCACAACCCCCGAAAGCAAATAACAAAGAATCAAAGTTCAACATGAAAAGGAAAGGGAATAAAAGTTTCAATTTAACCAAGTTGAGAGTTTCCCAAGTATACAACTTTCCAGATGGTGCAAACAAACTAGTTTGTTCTTTTTCATTTTATATGAGGCGTTTGACTAGACAAGTAATTTAGAAAGAAAAAGGACTTTTGAATCTTGTGAGAGCTTAAACTGTCATGACATTTTGTGGCTACAAAATCATGTTATTTAGGCTAAAATGGAAAGTTTAAAGATAAACTGTAGAAAACTAGAAAGATAATCTTTTTGAAACATACTAAAAGGAGAAAGTATCACATAAAATGAAAAATTCTTTCCCATATGGAGAGAAGAGAAAGAAGTCAATGAAAGGAAGAGATCTTTCCCATATGGAAAATCCTACCAACTCTAAAAAATCTATTAACATGTTAGTATAAAACACTAGTTTGTATTATTTTGATATTCCAACTACTTATATTGACAGATCTTTACTATGTGCAAACATAATAATCATGTCAAACTCTTGTGAAAATGCTTGGAGTTGCACAACTTAAGAATGGAGATGGTACACAGTTTGCAGAAAAAAACTTTTATTTTCCTGAACAGATTGCACTAGAAGATGAAAGAAGAAAGCGATCAATGTGTCCAAGGTACTCTAAATTAATTGAAAGTTGCCTCTTACATTCTATCTTTCTCAAAACCCAATGTTTCTTTAGTCTTCTCATTCAAAGATGTGTGTGTGATATGTGTCGAGGTAAAAAAGCGTGAGGTAATGATGCAGCACATAGCTTACCCTGATTAAACAGAGGCCTATATCTCTGCTGTAGAAATCAAGCATTTTTATCATAAACACACACAGTCATACCTGTTCTAGAAAGTTCCCAGTTTGATCAAATGATAACACACAAAAGCTGACAGAAAATCTGAAGGAAAATCTAGCAACAGCCTCAAGATATTGGGGAACGACAGCTATAAAATTGAAGCTCACAAACATCAAGTATCTCTAAAATCAGATTCACAAAGGTAAGCTTCCTTACAATACAGTTTGCTGTAATAACAATAATAAGGGAGAATAACTTTTTCCAGATAAGGAGAATACCTTCACATAGCAAAATTAAGGACAATACCAACAAGTATACAACCAAACATGGATAATATTAGTCAGATAACAAACTAGGATATCGCAGGTGTATGTATCCGACTATGGAATGTTGGAACATTTATGGAAAACATTTATGCATTCTAACTTTAATAAAAATAACTGTAATTCCATGTAAGTGTAGCATATAAAAATGACATTTCATTCTTCTGAAAACAATTTGTGCAAGGCTAAGAAGATTCTCTGAAAGAAACCAATTCTAAGCTGGAAAGAAATCCATTTGAAATAAATAAAAGAACAAAACATGGCACTTCAGCACTCGATGGCATTTAAGGAAATCTACACCAGGTGGATACGGCATCTCATCAGAGTAGATAAGATAGCAGGCTTCAAAGAAGTATGCCATGAAAAATAAAAATTCTTCATACTTCTCTACTTCTGTTTGCCATTTCTAGCAGAGCAATGTAATAATTAGAAGTTAAGAAATTAAGCTGAGTCCTGAAATTACATTCGAATTAGCGGATTGGGAGAGACCATCTTTACTAATATGAGGCTGAACATTGATATGCTTAAACAAATAGATTTGACACACTATTATTCAAATGTCAACTACTGCGTGCCTTGTGAAGACACTCATACAGCAACCAAGTGAAAGACAATGTTGCAGCATTGTTTAGCAGGTCAAACGGCGTCTTACGTATACTTAACAGCTGACATATAGCAGTGGAGTGCAATCTAAGGTCAACCTATAGAAAGTAGTACCTTCTCATTTTAAGTAAATACTACTCCTCTTTGTTTCAATGTGTTTGTCTTACTTTCGTTTTTAGTCCATTTCAAAAAGAATGCTTCTTTCCTTTTTTTGGCAACTCTTTAGTTTCAGCTTTCCACATAACATGTTTAACACCACAAGATTAAAAGACATTTTGCTACATTATACATATTTCTAATTTAAAACCACAAGATTTAAAAATCAACTTTAATTCCTTAAACTCTGTCAAGTCAAAACCACAGAAACAAATTGAAACGGAGGCAGTGATAAGGAATAAGTTTCTATAAGAACTTGCTATAAGAACTGCTGAACAATCTCCAATATAACTGAATCAGCTGAAGAAGTTAATAGAAAATAGCAGTAACAAATCTCAGCTCAAATCTTTGGAAGGAATCATTAGACCAAAGTGTCACACACCCATTCTTTTGGGTTGGAAGGTCCTCAACAAACTCTTGCTTCCATGAACTAACATCAATGTGTTTCCCACTCTTGTCCTTCACCTCATCAACAAAGTACCTAGCCTGCACATAGATATCAACAAATTGTAACATCCATCAAGCTAGAGCAAAAAATCAAGAAGCATGAAATCTGCTCTTTCTTCAACACCCTTTCCCAGTCTCTAATTAATTATACTCTTTCTTTGCATATTATGGTCAAGAAAGAAGTGAATAGGAAAATACCAAAAAATACTAATATTAATATTAGAATAGACAAGGTAACATGTCTCAACAAGTTTTCCTTTGTACAGATAAACTTACCAGCACTTTCAACACATTACTATCCCTTCCTCTGAGTGAATCAAGATATTGGAACTTCTCGTCCTTTTTATTGATAACAGCCAAACACCAATGTATTTCTTTGTGGATAGGGACAAAAATCTAGGTAAATTAGGAGAATCAAATTAGTACACAGCAGATAGCAAAACAAAGTAAGAACAGGAAAACAAATAATAGAACTGTTACTTTATCGCATTCAAGGAGGCAGTAACCCAGCTTTCTTTGGGATGTCCATCTTCTCACAGATTGATAGTTATAGCCTCCCCTGCCACTTATCAACTGCAAATGCAGTAATATTTCCATGAAATGAGCAGATTTTCAATTAAATTCTCAACACATAGTTTCAGAATGGTGATAATGATCAGTAGTTGACATTGCAACCTTATAATGTGAAAAAATAACATAATTTTATTAAACCTAATAACATGTTGACCACTTAAGAGAGAGAAACTAAATTGTGTCAATAACCATAGTTCATTCATTGTAGAGCATGGACTAAGAAGCAGAAGCAGATCAGTATACGAACAAAATATTTCATGAATATATCAGGTCTAGGAAAAAAATTGGTAATAAGAACTGTCAACTGTGGTACTTATGATCAGATAAGGAGTCTGATAGAGAAGACAAATACTTCATAATCTATTCTTGAACTGCAAGCTTAATGGGAAGAGAGTGCGACATATTTACGTAAATATGCAGACTGAGATAGCATTTCATTGCAAGCACTAGTCAGCACACTCCATCCAGAATCTAAATCAACTGAGAAATCAGGAAACCATTGTAAACTATTACCAACCATAGATACTTGAAGAGTGGCACATGAGTCTGTATAAATAAAGACAAAAAACCTCCATGTATCTTCTCTTCAAGCACAACATTAGAGGCAGACTGAGTCATGGATGGCAACTTATATCTATGCATATACACATATATAGACGTAAGTACTAAATTCATCTTATGATCTAATGTTTCCACACTTTAGACAAAAAATCTTCTATGCATATTCATGACTTAAGAAACTTGTTTTTTGTGATGAACTTATTTTTCTATTGATGGAGTACACTTTTGTTCTTGGACATTCATGACGTAGACAACAGACACAAATCAGCAAGGCCACACTTTCACTTTCAGATAACTATTATAGACCAAGCCCTTATATCAACCGACAATAGTTGTGGAGCTCAAATTTTGAGCCGACAGCCAAAGAACTGACCTTCTTGTAAAAGAATGTGTTAAAGAAATGACATTTCAAGAACTTCTGGGGCTCCCTTTTCTCTCTCTCTTTCAACAGTTCAAGATACACATTGATAACCTGCAAAAAATAAGCCGTCCAATGACATTAAAACTCATAACTTTTTTTCTTCTTTTCCATATTCAGCTTCACTAAATCTTAAACCCTCCTACCCCTGGATAGGAAACTGAGCATAAATTATCACCTCATCATTCAACCATTCCCCAGGTCTCAAACATTGCAATATTTCTCCAGTAATATCAATATTGGAGCTTGTATGGGTTACCAAAACCCTTCTCCTGCACGGAACAAGATAGATACAACACATGAAGAGATTGCAAATTGATCCTCATAAAAAATGAGATGCGTACAAATCATACCAATTGGATTTAGATAAAGCATGAGAAACCTCAGCCTTTTCCTCTTCAGTGAGAGGCACAAATGGTTCTGTAATCACATCCTGCAAGTTAATAAACGCCAAAATGAGGAAATTAAACTATGAACACACGCAAACCATATTATAAAGCAGATTTCATCATGCTACCTCTTTAACCTGTTCTCCTTTCTTTTGAGGCCGCAACAACCTATTCGTTTCAAGACACTTCTCATGAAATCCTATCTGAAACTGTATTCTTTTCAGCTTCTGACTTATTTTCTCTGCTGAACCAAGCAATTTCTTATACAAAGGTACATAGAAGTAGGAGTCCGATGTGGGGTTCATATCTAATGAATATATCATCTTTCCCACACTCTCTTCCTTCAAATTTCCATCATCCAAACCTGTTGTTACCACGGATGAATCCTTACCTTCATAACCATCCAAAATCTCCACATCCCCATCAACCTCCATCAAATTCTGGCCCAGATGATTACTTTTTTCACAACCCCCAGCTTCCACTTCCTCAATACTCGAGTCCTCAAAACCACCCAAAATCTCCACATCCCCATCAACCGGCATCAAATTTTGTCCCAGAAGATCACTGTGTTCACAACCCCCAGCTTCCACTTCCTCAATACTCGAGTCCTCAAAACCACCCTCTTTAGCAGTATCATCATCATCATCATCATCAATATCTATCACTTCCATATCCAAACTCCTCAAATTATCAAAATCACTTCTTTTAGTTTCCTCGTACTTCCTTGTCGATAGAAAAATACCCATTTCAGGAGCTGAATATGCCGAATTACCCTTGTAATTCGCAATGCACGACGTCGTTGGTTTGAACCCAAATCTCGATGTCCTGCAAGGAGCATGAACTTCTCTTCGAATTGGATTTACTGGATCTGGGTACTTGAAAAACCTTTGTACAGTCGATATACTACGTAATGGTGGGTCTAGGGTTTGATTTATAGACGCTGAAAGTTTGAGCTTTTTGGTAATGTGGTGGTCGAAAATGGAGAAATTTGAAACTGGGGTTTTGTAATTCGAAGAGAAAAGATCGTTACCTCGCTTCCTATTGCTCGTTAACGCCCCCATTGAAGTAGAAATTCTCGAATTTGCTCAGTAATCATCAAGAATGATTAAAATTTGTGCATCAATAACAATCTGGGTTCAATTTACTAGATTTTCACGGAAAATCGAAGAGAAAATATCAGTTAAATTACCAGAAATTGAAAAGAAAATCGGTGACATCAATAAAATACCAGACTTTGAACAGAAAAATTTATGATTTGGGGGGAAAGGGTTTTTGGGTTTTTTCTTTCGGCGGATTTTGATTTGTCTTTTTCAGTTAGTCAAAATTATTGGTATAAACTAATATTAAACATTCTTAATTTCTTTCGTATGTTTATTTTATATATATATATAT